>CAUYLG010027509.1:0-40695 GCA_963573385.1 Cacajao melanocephalus | reverse complement strand
GCTCTTCTTCCCCAAGCTGCCCTGTGAAATGGGGACACTGGGGAAGGCTGAGCCAATGGCATGAAGGCTCTAGCCATTTCAGAGGAGGCACTAGCTGACATGAAGATGAAAACCACAGATGACGGGGCCTGATAAACCCTGAACCAAAACCCTGAGTGTGTACCATCTTGGACAGAGTCTGTGATTTTGACCACGCATGAGAAGAAAGAGAATGCAAGTGCTGTCTTCATTCATGGAGTTTTGAACCCAGATGCCTCAGAGAGCGCCTTCCACCCATCTCATATATGAGTCATGAATGGCAAATGATACCTGAGCAGGGGAGGCCTATTGGTCCTGTCGTCCCTCTCGAAGGTGCCTGCCAGTGCAGGCCAGGGCTGGAGTCATCTCTCGGTAGAGGGCAGGAGGAGCTCAGGTCGGCCTGCCCTCTGAAGCCTTTCCAGACATCACCACAAACGGCTACCGTTACCCAGTAGTCATTCACGCCTCGGATACATTGTTTTTCTTTTTTTTTCGAGGCTCTGTTGCCCAGGCTGCAGTGCAGTGGTGTGATCTTGGCTTACTGCAACCTCCGCCTCCCAGATTCAAGCGATTCTCCTGCCTCAACCCCTGAGTAGCCGGGATTACAAACATGCTCCACCATGCCTGGGTAGTTTTTGTGTTTTTAGTGGAGACAGAGTTTCACCATGTTGGCCAGGCTGGTCTGGAACTCCTGACATCAGGTGATCCACCTGCCTTAGCCTCCCAAAGTGGTGGAATTACAGGTGTAAGCCACTTTGCCTGGCCAGATGCATAGTTTTTCTCATGCTTGTCCTTGCGCATCTCCTGGGTGAAGGAATGTCTGGAGCCCATAAAGTGATCTGTGCTGAACCCCAAAACCTGAAAGTCAGGGCCAATTCCCTCTGCCTGCCACACTAGGTGAGGCCTTAGGTTTTGCATGAAAACTAAAAGCCCACAAGCCCAAGGGTTCTCCCCTCTTTACAACTGTTTCCGAACATAAACAAGGAAATTGCTGGATGAGCTAAAATAATCCCAAGAAAAAGGAACAAGTGCCAGTGACATCTTCACCTGAGGATGGAAGCCTCATGAATTCAGACTATTCTAAGCCACAGGTCATCTCAGGTGGGCTTTGTTATGCTTTTTGACGTGAGTGCTGGATCTCCCTCTAGGATAATTGAACCACTTCATCCTGACAGCAAAACACCTCATCACTCACATCCCCATCCCCAACTGAGAGGAGGTTCTGCAGTAAGACGTGGCACGTGGAGTCTATAGCCAGAGTGGTTCTGACTTTAATTTCAGTGCCCGGAGAACACAGTCGCATCTCTTATCACTTTTCACAGGGCAACTTGGGGAAGAGGGGCACTCAGGAATGGGACTGGGACTCATCCGATGTCCGAGGTGACAGTCTGGGCTCTGTTTTGGTTGGAAGGGCAGTTCCTGAGCTGCAAAGCCTGGCAGAGGAAGGGAGGGAGAGTGCTGGATTCAGTCCCTTAGAGAGAACACTACAGACCGAATGCAAAGGCAGAGCTTCTGCTTTGAGTCTGAAATGAGGGAAACTCACGGTGGAGGACAGCTATTCTGTCACTCTGCAGATCCAGCATTATTCTACCATATGCTTTTCACCAATTAGGAGCGCAGTTACAATCTTGGGCGTTTTAAACTGATCTTTGCACCTGCCGGTAGCAGAGAGCAACATTTTCCCCGCCCCCGACTTCCTTTTTGAGCTGGGAGGGAGTAAAATCCAGCTCTGTTGTTGGAGCGCTCTCTGGTGGCAGTTTCCGAGAACGATCCAGCCCCGTGGATTTTGCGGAAGGTTGGCAACACCGAGGCATCATGGGCATTCAGTAGGAAGCAATGAGAGGAAAGATCCTCCGCCCTTTCAGAGACGGGGCGGAAGGGCCAGCGGTGCCCTCTGCAAGGTGGCCAGCTGTTCAGATTCTGATGAGGTGGAATTTGGCGAGAGTCGGCCCTGACAACGTGCACATGTGTCCTGGGGGCTGGATGATTCGCTCAGACGACTTGGAAATCCGCTGCGTGGCGCCCAGGCTCGTGCATCTTTGCTTACTTTTTCCTAGATCTGTCTCAGCCCCGCGCAGATTGGCAGCTTCTCGGGCGCTGGAATGGCGCCTCAGCCACCTTTGCAGGGAGCCACCTCCCGCCTTTCTGCTAGCATCTGCCAAGGACTTCCTGGAGACCCGTAGGCCGGGACAGGTCACCAGGTGAAGCAGTGCGCCTCTGAGGCTGATGCTGGGTAACCCACTGCGTCCGCCACTCTCCTGGCCGCCTGCCCGTGCTGTGTGCGTCCTCATAGGTCTTGACAGATGGTGGTGGCTTTGACAGTTCGTCAGTCCCGCGTGGACGCTCGTCCGCAGTCACTGGCCTCGAACCGCCAGCTCTGCTTAGGAGATGGGGCAGAGCTGGGGTGGGAATTTGGAGGCAGCAGTGAAGTGGGACAGGAGCTGTGCTGTGGAACAACAGTGTCAACACCCAGGCATGGCTTGTGCTGAACGCTGGAGAAAGGCTCAGGGGAGCAGGAGGCTGCAGCACCGAGAGCATGGGACGTGGACTCACGAGACCTGGGTTCCAGGCCTGGCTCTGTGGCTCTGGCCCAGTCACTGCCTTCTCTCAACCCAGTTTCTGTTTAATAACCCTGGTTGAACATGATGTTTTCCAAAGATCTTTTCCCAGATCCAGTATTTTCTTTAATAGACATACATATTTTCTAAATGGTTGTTGGCGTGTTAAGCGACCTGGGGATACTTGCTGCCGCTTTCAACTAGAGAAACTCAAGAATCTGAAACTCAGTATTTCCACGAATTTGCGCAACATGGGAGGTCATCGCCTGGACACCACCGCCCCCTTGCGGCAGCTCATCTAAACTTGCAGGTGGTGACAAGGAATTCAAGGGCTTGAAGGTTCAGCCCCTTATAAACCTGGGTTAAACAGGTTGGATAATATCCCCAAAGCTTTATTCATCCCTGGAAGGAACTGTAACTAGATTGGAGGCTTTATCTGCTTAATACCATAATGTCTTTCCCCAGCCTAAGTGGATCTAGAGCCAGATTACCCAAATCCACTTGCAAATTAACTCAAAATTTGCAAGCTTCTTGGGGGTGGAGTGAGGCAGTAAAAAAAAAAAATTTGCAAGGTTTGGAAAGCAGTATGCTCCTACTCCAGAGTGGATTCATTGAAAGAGAAAATGACGCTAAGCCCATGCGGCATTTCCGGTTATTAAATTCCCCATTTGTATGGACATAATCTTTTCTTTTTTGTTTTTCTTGAGGTAAAGTTTACATAACAAAAAAGTAACCATTTTAAGTGACTAATTTAGTGGCATTTAGTACATTCACTATTTTATGTAAACCATTACCTCTATCAAGGTCCAAAATATTTTTATCATTCCAGAATAAAACCCACACCCAGGATGTAGTTAGACTCCATTCTCTGGCAGTTTGCTTTCTTTATGTATGGGTTTATCTATTTGGGATATGTAATAGAAATACATATATTTTCGAATCATTTGTGTCTGTTTTCTTTCACTTAAGACTTTTGAGGTTCATACACAACATGTAACAATACTTCATTCCTTTTTATAGTCGAATAATATTCTGTTATGTGTATATTCCACATTTTGTCCACTGATGGATATTTGGGTTGTTTCCACCTTTGGCTATTGTGAACAATACTGCTATAAACATTCATGTATATGTATTTGAGTTCCTATTCTCAATTCTTGTGGGTATGTATCTAAGAGTGGAATTTCTGGGTCATATAGGAGTTCTCTCCAGGCTGGAGCGCAGTGGTGCAATCTCAGCTCACTGCAGCCTCTGCCCCCAGACTCAAGTGCTCCTCCCACCTCAGCCTCCTGAGTAGCTGGGACTGCAAGCACATGCCACCACCATGCCCAGCTCTTTTTTTGTACTTTTAGTTGAGATGGTGTCTCGCCATGTTGACCATGCTAGTCTTGAACTTCAGAGCCCAAGCAATCAGCCTCCCAAAGTGTTGGGATTAGAGGCATGAGCCACCTTGCGGGGCTGAAAGTGCTCTTTAGATAAAGCAAAAGGTCATTAAGAGGAGATGGATGACAATGTCCTCCAGGATCTGTCAATTCCTAACACCTTGTATTAGGCCATTCTTGTGTTGTTATGAAGAATACCTGAAGCTGGGTAACTTAGAAAGAAAAGAGGTTTAATTGGCTCATGGATCCACAGAATGTACGGGAGGCATGGTGCTGGCATCTGCTTCTGGGGAGGGCCTTGGGAAGCCTCCAATTATGGCAAGAGGCAAAGGGGCGTTATGTGTATCACACGGCGGAAGTGGAAGCGAGACAACAAGGGAGAAGTCCCCATGCAGTTTTAAGCAACCAGATCTCAGAACTAACGGCAAGAACTCCCTCATCATCAAGGGGATGGTGCTAAAGCATTCTTGAGGGATCAAGAGTCACATTAACAAGAGATTTGAGAGGGACAAACATCCAAACCCTATCGCACCTCCTTGTTGATTCTCCAGTGTCTGCCACAGGTTTGTGGGCTGGCTGGTTTGCTTTGCTTCAGATGGGGTTCCTGGGGGCTCTGGGCACCAGGTGTCTAGAACCAACAGCTCCCAGAAAATTCTTTTCTATAGTGCGTAACAGAAGCCCCAGAGGCTAAACCCATCCATGTGAACACATTCAAAACCTCATCTGGCATCACAGCTGCTATTTCACTGGCCAAAACAAGTCATAAGACCAAACCAAATTTTAATGGAGAGGAGATGTTAACATTGTGAAAAGAAAACATCTTGGGCCCCCCAAATCACTAAGCTAAAAGAAAAACTCATGCTGGAAACTGCTTAGGGCAAAGCTGCCTCCCGTTCTGTTCAAAGTCATCCCTCTGCTCACTGAGATAAATGGTTATCTGGTTGCCTCCTTTGGAAAGGCTAATCAGAAACTCAAAAGAATGCAACCATTTCCTCTCACTTATCTGTGACCTGGAAGCCTCCTCCCAGCTTCAAGTCTTCCTGCCTCTGTTTCCAGTTGTCCTGCCTTTCCAGACTGAAACAATGTACTTCTTACATCTATTGACTGATGCCTCATGTCTCCCTAAAATGTGTAAAACCAAGTTGTGCCCCGACCACCTTGGGCACATGCTGTCAGGACTTCCTGAGACTGTGTCACGAGCACATTCTCAACCTTGGCAAAATAAACTTTCCAAATTAACTGAGACCTGGCTCGGATTTTCTGGGTTTACAATACTCACCAGTTCTCTCAGGCACAGCTGCAGTCACATGGCAGAGGGTGTGGCTGTATCATCCTCTTACAGGCAAGGAGTAAAGGATTGGGAATGGTGATCTTCCCCATCATTCCCAAAGAGGTTTCTTAGCTGTAATTTAAATGCTTAATTTACCTTTCCTTTGACATATTTACATTTTATCAAAGACATTCATGATCTTGACACAAAAGATTTTGCACTGTGGGATATTTTTAGTTAGAGATCCCCCACGCCCAAGTGTGGAGCAGCCAAGTGTCCTGTCTGCAGGAAATGCCTCTTGGGAGGCTGGGCTCCCACTCAGTGGAAACCTTCAGTCTTCTTTAACCTCAGCCTTTTAAGGACCTCGAATCAATAAGCGGCATAAATCATTCATAAATTATTCACCTCACGGAACATTCTCAGAAATGGACAGTAGGCTGGAGAAATCGCCAGCAGGGGATGTATTCTTTGCAGTGTTTGGACCTCTGCTCACCTTCCGAATGGCTGGACCTTCTATTAAAAATTCAGATTTCAGGGAAGAATGAATCTAAGTTGTGGAGAGATTTCAATGAGACTCCCTGTTTCCTTTTCAGACGCAACTAACTGGTGCACGGGGCCTCTTCTGCAGGGTCGAAGGGGAGCGTGTGTGCAGTCTCGCTCAGTGTAAGGAGCAGCTGGCTGCCTCCCTGATGTGATCTCAGATCTGGTGAAAGGACCTAGCCTCTGCTCAGAAAGGTCTTCTCTCCCGGTGAACTGAGACATCAGAAGACATCACTCCATCTCTGCCAGGTGCAGTGGCTCACACTTGTAATCCTAGCACTTTGGGAGGCCAAGGTGGGCAGATCGCTTCAGGTCAAGAGTTCAAGACCAGCCTGGCCAATACGGTGAAACCCCATCTCTACTAAAAAGACAAAAATTAGTTGGGTGTTGTGATGCGCGCCTACAATCCCAGCCACTTGGAAGGGGGAAGCACGAAAATCGCTTGAACCCGGGAGGTGAAAGTTGCAGTGAGTCGAAACGGCGCCACTGTGCTCCAGCCTGGGCCACAGAGAGAGACTCCATCTCAAAAAAAGAAGAAGAAGAAGAAAAGAAGAAGAAGAAGAAGAAGAAGAAGAAGAAGCATGATTGTTGTATTATACGGTTAAGAATATATTTAGTTTTGTAAGAAACTGCCAAGCTGTCTTATGAAGTGGCTGTATTATTTTGCTTTCTCACCATTGATGAATGAGAGTTCCTGTTGTTTCGCATCCTTCAGGATTTGGTGTTGCTCGTGTTTTGCATTTTGGCTTTTCTAATACAGATATAGAATATTTCATTGTCATTTTAATGTGCAATTCCCCAATGACATGATGTTAAACATTTTTTTATATGCCTATTTGCCAGCTGTATATTTTTTTTCATGAGGCATTTATTCAGGATTTTTGCTCATTTTTAAATTGAGTTGTTATTTTTTCTTTTTTAAAATTTTTATAAATACATAGTAGATATATATATTTATTTGAATTTTTCTTATTGTTGGAATTTAAGAATTATTTGTATATTCTGGATAACAGTCCTTTGTCACTTATGTCTTTTGCACATATCTCATATCTTCTCTTAGTCTGTGGCTTGCCTTCTTATTCTCTTGAATCCAGTAAGTTTTATATATATATATATATATATATATATACACATTTTTTTTTTCTAGATGGAGCCTCACTCTGTAGCCAAGGCTGAAGTGCAGTGGTGCAATCTCAGCTCACTGCAACCTCCTCTTCCCGGGTCCTGGTTCAAGCAATTCTCCTGCCCCAACCTCCTAAGTAGCTGGGATTACGGGCATGAGCCACCACGCCCAGCTAATTTTTGTATTTTGTAGTAAAGATGGGGCTTCACTACGTTGGCCAGTTTGGTCTTGAACTCCGGAACTCGTGATCCACGTGCCTTGGCCTCCCAAAGTGCTGGGATTACAGGTGTGAGCCACCTCGCCCGGCCAGTTTTAAATGTTATGTATTTTAATTTTGAAATCTAGAATATCATTTTGACTCTTTTTTTTTCTTGAGATGGAGTGTTGCCTTTTTGCCCAGGCTGCAGTGAAATGGTGCAATCTCAGCTCACTGCAACCTCTGCTTCCCAGTTTCAAGTGATTCTCCTGTCTCAGACTCTTGAGTAGCTGAGATGACAGGCACATGCCGCCACATCCGGCCAATTTTGTATTTTTAGTAGAGACAGGGTTTCGCCATCTTGACCAGGCTGGTCTCGAACTCCTGACCTCAGGTGATGTGCCCACCTTGGCCTTCCAAAGTGTTGGGATTACAGGTATGAGCCACTGTGCCTGGCCTTGATTCTCTTTTATAGACTCTTTGACAGATTATCTGTTAAAACTGTTCATTCATCCCTTTGTCAATGTTTTCCTCCATTGTATTGTACATCTCACTTATAGCTGTTTAAGTACTTGTCTCCTAACTCTAGCATCTAGCTCATCTGTGTTCTACTTTTTGCCCCCATGCCCACCCACTGCCATTTGATTAGGGTCACATTTATCTGCATCTCTGTGTATCTATTTTTTATTGTGTGCTGGACATCAAGTATACAAGTGACTTTTTTCTCTTTTTTTGAGACAGAGTCTCACTCTGTTGCCAAGCTGGAGTGCAGTGGCACGATCTCAGCTCACTGCAACCTCTGACTCTCTGGTTAAAGCAATTCTCCTGCCTCAGTCTCTCGAGTAGCTGAGATTACAGGCATGAGCCACCACGCCCAGCTAATTTTTGTATTTTTAGTAGAGATGGGGTTTCACCATGTTGGCCAGGATGGTCTCGATCTCCTGACTTCATGATCTGCCAACTTTGGCCTCCCAAAGTGCTGGGTTTACATATGTGTGCCAAATTGTGGCTGGCTTTTTTTTTTTTTTTTTTTTTTTTTTGACAGAGTCTTGCTCTGTTCCCCAGGCTGGAGTGTAGTGGCGTGATCTTGGCTTACTGCAACCGCTGCCTTCTATGTTCAAGTGATTCTCATGCCTCACCCTCCCCAGTAGCTGGGATTACAGGTGCCTACTACCATGCGTGGCCAACTTTTTTTTTGTATTTTTAGTAGAGATGAGGTTTCACTATGTTGACCAGGCTGGTCTTGAACTCATGACTTCAGGTGATCCGCCCACCTCAGCCTCCCAAAGTGTTGGGATTACAGGCATGAGCCATCGTGCCTGGTCAGATGACATCTTTCATCAGTTAAAGTTCCTTCTTCCTTTTATTGGAAGATAAGGTGAAGGTGAAGTACTGATGACCTCAATTATAGGTTGAACTACTGGAGGTTGCAATTTTATTGAGTCCTATTATCTTTGCAATTTTTCTGGTCCCTCAAGAATTATCCCCTTGATTAGTACTTTGGGTGAGAGATTGGTAGTTGTCTCTCTTCTCAGCTATAAAAGATTTTCTTTTTAGATGATCTCTTAGCCCGTAGTCTCTTGCCACACGTAGGCTCAGTATATGGCAAACATCTTCAGGGGGAGACTTTCCATATATTTGAGATGGAACTCTTCTCTCTAGCAAGACTTCATCTCCTAAGCACAATGGGATTTTACTCCACCTTTCTATCTAGCCCGGCTTCTCAGCCTGTCACACCACCCTAAAATATATCAAGTTTTCCATGTGGGAAAGTCAGCCTCATGTTTGGTGTCCTTTAGTTTCTAATTTGTTGTTCTAGCTCCAGAATAACCACTGAAAGCTCTCTTGCTTTCTCTTTTCCCAAGCTAAGTCCCTGCATAGGCCATGTTCCAATCCTGCAGGAATGCCCAGATGACCAAATACCCAAAGGGAAGAAGATGCCTGGTGCCTACCAGCTTACCTAGGGAGGGCTCTTTCCACTCTGGAAATTTTATCTCCTCCTTGTTTCCACAACTCTCTTATGTTTTTTAAAAATATGATTTTTGCTATTTGTCTTTTTTTTTTTTTTAAGTTGCTGCAGCAGAAATGCTGGCTTCTTGCAACTTACTCCTGGCTACCAGAGCACAAGTCCATGAATCAGCTTCTACATCAGAGTCACAGATGCCCATGTTTTTCCACACAGTCTCATTCTCTGAAGCATGAAGAGCATCTGTGCCATAGTATGTCCTAAAGAATGCTCTATTGCGGTTTCTAGGTTTTCTGCCATGCTGCAGACACATGCTACAAATTTTGACAAGTTGACTAACTTAATTCTTTCATTTTTTTTCTTCAATTGAATCACAATCAAATATTACTGGAAGTTCCTCAGCTTCTATTTCAAGACAGCAAGAAATTTCTGACAAATTGAAGTTTGGCATCCTAACTGTTAACCCAGCACATAAATTGGTCACACCAGGGTCTTTTAAGTTGAAATTTCTTTCCTTTATTCTGAGGGTATTCGCAACTTCTCCTCATGTTACTTATATTATCTGGCATGTTGTATCAACAGTGAACATAAGTCAAATGAAGTGACAAAACATGAACAACTGTGACCCAGTTTATGCACATAGGAAGTGAGGGCGAAGCCCTTGCTGCTGCCTGGCAGGTGCAGATTATAAAATGCATCTTGATTTCAGAAATGTAATAAGTGCTAAAGCTAGAAAAGTGAATGAAGCAGGTACTGTCTCTACTCTTAAGGAGTTTATGCTTTAATGGAGGAGATGAACATTAATTAAATATGTATAAAAGCAATTACATGATTTAAAGATTGTAAAGTATCCTAACGCATAGAAAGCAAGTAATACATTTTTTAATGAGCTGGTAATGAAGGATGCCATCATAGCAAAAAAAATATGTTATATATTACCAAGGATAACTTTTCACCTGCCATAACATTGATTGAAAAAATAAAAGTAAGAATGCTATTCTTTTCTCATGTAATAGTCTGGTAAGTGGCCCAGGGCTGGCCAATTGGCTCTGCTCCATGCGAGCCACATTCACTCTATTGTTTTGCCCCCCTCAACAAGGTGACCATCAGGTCACTGTCAGGTCTAAGTCTAGCCAGTGGGAAAGGGGAAAGAGGAAGTGAAGGGCAAATACCTTTCCTTCTAAGGCAGGACCTGGAAACCACACAGATTACTTTTTCCTTGCCTTCCATTTGCCCAAGTCTGGTCATGTGGCCACTTCCTGCTGCAAGGGTGGCTGGGAAGTGTAGTTTTTACTTGCATAAAGCCATGCACCCAGCTAAAACTTGTATTACCAGGGAAGACATGATACTGGAGAGGAAACCAGCGGTCTCTACACAGGGAGATTTGATGTAGTTTTAAGGAGGGAGTTAAGAGAAGGCTTCTTTGAAGAAGAACAATTCAGCTGGAATCTGAAGAATGAGAAGGAGCTCCCTGCAACAGTGGGTGGAGGGCAAAGGGTAGAGCATGCTAGGCAGAGGAAACAGCAGGTGCAAATGCACTGAGGCAAGAAGGAAAGGGGATGCTGATGCATTGGAAGAATGAAAAGCAAGCTCTGGAACCCGGAGGAGACAGTGTGAGTTGAGGCTGGAAAGGTAGGCAAGGCCAGATGGTGTGAGACTTTGCCCATGTTTACTGTTTCGTTGCGCATTAGACCCAGGCTTTCAACTGAGGTCTAACTGACTTCAAAACCACCCTTTCTTTCCCAATCCAGGTAGATGGATTGACTCACTAAGTCATCAGCAGTGACTAACATTACAGTCTCTGATTTTTTGGTCCATGTGGGCATCTGGCTCTGGTAGCCCTTGAAGCTTCTTCCTAAAGTGTCCTTGATGAGTAGCCAAGGATGAGATCCACTGGTCCAGTGGGGTCCTTGGCTGAAACCATAACCTAACAGTTTTATTGCTAGCATGTTTTGTGAGTGTTCTAGGCTAAACACTTTACATGTATGATCTAATTTTCTACCTTGCTAAGGAGGTTATTATCATTTCCATTTTACTGATGAAGAGATTGAGGCTCAGCGAGGTTAAGTAACTTTCCCAGGATATGTGGCCAGCAAACAACAGAAACATATGCTGGGGCTATTACCCAGAAACTCTGTTCCTTTCTGTTCTCCCAACATCCTACTTACTCAGGGCTGTACAGTTCCTCCTTGATCTGACTTAGCTGGAAGATCCTTTTGTACCAAGAAGTTGATTGGTCCCAAACCAAGACTTTTCAGGAAACCTCTAGTCTTCTAATATACCTCAGTGAAAGCAACACAAAGGCCCCAAATCAAATCAGCCGATCAATTGTGTTCTTTCCTAGACCCAGGCTCAGACTTATCCTCCCCAACAGTGCCAACCAGGGAGCAGTTTCGTGGAAGACAATTTTTCCGTGGGCCACAGAGGGGATGGTTTCGGGATGATTCAAATGTGTTACATTCATTGTGCCCTTTATTTCTATTAATGTTACATTAATGATGAAATAATCATACAACTTATCATAATGTAGAATCAGTGGGAGCCCTGAACTTGTTTTCCTGCAACTAGACAGTCCCATCTAGGGGTGATGGGAGACAGTGACAGATCATCAGGCATTAGATTTTCATAAGGAGCATGCAACGTAGATCCCTGGCACGCACAGTTCACAATAGGGTTTGTGCTCCTGTGAGAATGTAATGCTACCACTGATCTGATAAGAGGCAGAGCTCAGGCAGTAATGTGAGTGATGAGGAGTGCCTGCAAATGGAGACAGAGCTTCCCTTGCTCACCCGCTGCTCACTCCCTGCACCCTGTTCCTAACAGTTCACAGACTGGTATCAGTCCATGACCTGGGGGTTGGGGACCCCTGCTCCAGAACCCTGCCTGTGTTTATTAGGGAGAAGTTAGAAAATTCTTTGATCTGGCCAGGCGGGGTGGCTCACGTCTGTAATCCCAGCACTTTGGGAGGCTGAGGCGGGTGGGTCACGAGGTCAAGAGATTGAGATCATCCTGGCCAACATGGTGAAATCCCTGTCTCTACTAAAAATACAAAACTTCACCAGGCGTGGTGGCGTGTGCCTGTAGTCCCAGCTACTTGGGAGGCTGAGGCAAGAGAATTGCTTGAACCCAGGAGGCGGAGGTTGCCGTGAGCCAAGATAGTGCCACTGTACTCCAGCCTGGCAACAGAGGGAGACTATTTCTCAAAAAAAATTTCTTTTGATCTTATGTAAGCCATGGAACTGTGCCTCCTCTGTGGTGGTGTTTCTCCTCAGGCCAGGCCCAGGGCCAGCATTGGGCCTGCTTCAAGGTCTCATCGGTCCCTCAGGCTTTGCAGGGGAGAACGTCCTCGCTTGACCACAGTCTGTCACCAGACTCGAGCACAGTGCTGCTTGAGCGTCTCTGTCTCCACCATCTGGGAGGAAGATGAGGCTGCAATGGACAGGCTCCTCTGGGCCATTCATAAGATGGAAATCTGGAATCCCTGCCACAAAGGCCCTGAAAAATGACACTTGAGTTTTATCCAAAAACCAGACAAAAAACCAAAACGAACAACCCAGGCAAAAACTCCAAAGGGCGCTGTGGTATAATGAGAAGAAAGAAGACCTGGAGTCCAAGACCAGGCTCTACCACTACCTAGCTGTGCAGCCTTGGGCAAATTGCTCAGCCTCTCTGAGCTTGTTTCTCTTTCTGTAAAATGGCTATAATGACACCCATCTCAAAAGCCTGTCTTAACTTGCTTAGCACAGGGACTAGCACATCTGAAGTCCAAATACGTGATTGCTTATTCATAAGTTTTGCCAGCATGGTGGCCAACATACACTATGTGTTTGTTGGTTGTGTTTCAAAATTGTCCTAAGAAAAACTGAGTAGGTATGGTTCTGTCACAATATCGTTCAAAGAGGCTTTGCAGGTTGCTTGAAGACCCTAACATGATTTTAATAATTTAGGTCACAAATAAAAAATTTATTACCATGACCAGTACAAGCCACAGCTACCACTTATTGAACACATACTGGGTGCCAGGAGATATGCTAATGCTCCATATCCATTATCTCATTTAATCTTCACAGTAAATGGAGAATGGAATGTATCAGAGTTCAGTAGAGGAAATAATCTACTCAACATTTCAGCAGTAAGGAATTTAATATGGGATACTACGTGCTTTCAAACACTGCGACACCCAAAAGAGCAGGTTCTCAGCTGGTCCTGCAGGCATGACACCCAGAACACTGCAGACCTGGTTTTCTAGGTGTGCTGCTACCTCAGATTCTGTCGCTGGAAACACTGAGTTTACGATGACACACAGCAGCAGCTGAGATCCAGAGATCAGAAAGCCGGAATCAGGAAGCCACCTGCCCTGAAATTTCTTCTGTGCATCCAGGAGGCTGGAGAGCACGTCTTGGAGCATAGCCCTGAACGAGCACCTTGCCTCTGTGACCCTGCTTGCCAGTAGAGAAATGTCCCAGAGGGAAGGGAAGAACGTCTTTACTGTACTTCTGCTTTCCAAATCTTGTGGAAGGACACCTACCTTGAATCCAAAACCTAATTGCATTTGTTATCTAGAATCTAATCTAATTTATATCCAGAATCCTAACAGCTAAGGAGAGTAGGAAATACAGTATTTAAATTTCCAGCCTCTGCTGGAAAAAGAGCAGTTGTATCTTGAGTCAGTAGTGTCACAGATGCCATTGTTATTCCCATTTTACCGAGGAGAAAATGGACTTTGAGATTAGGAGAGGTCATCTTTGCCCTAAGTGAATGAGCAAATCCATTCAATGGCTGGGGGAAGTCACTGAACACCCAATTTTGGCCTCAAGTTCAAATCACTTCCTCAGATCCAACTTTATCAGCAATAAAGCTGATGTGGGGCCCCTCTCCAACATGTGTGTCTATTTCCCAATGGGTGCAGGACCTGTAGGCGGGAAGGGGTGGGACCCTTCACACCTCAAAATTCTAGAATAATAAAGATAGCCACCACCACAAGAACAAGAAGGGTGACACCCTTTGGATTTAGACAGTGCTTTACAATTCTAAAGCATTTTACATGTATTTTTTCTTTAAGCTCTCCTCACTCTGTCCTCCTCCAACCAGGATAATTAACGGCAGGCTATAAGAAGTCATCTCTAAAGGGAGATTTTATTAAAGCCCTTGCCAAAGGCTCAGAGATGTGTTTCCATCAGCAAGGATGATGATTTCAGCAGCCGTCTTAGGATGTCCTGTTGGTGGGATTATGGTCAGTTGTGCCCTCAAAATCAATCCTTCCCTCTTCCTGTGCCATGGTCACCTGCTAGAGGCTACAGTTGGCAGCTGACTTTGTGGCTGGGTGTGGCTATGACAAAGTGGTCATCAACTGGATGTAAACAGAAGTGGTGATTGCCATTTACAGCTCACTGTCTTAAGAGAAAATGGATTGGCTTGGACTCCCTTTCTTTCCCTTTTCCTTCAGCTAGAAGAGAGGTATGCCTGAGATTCCAGTCTTACCCATGCGGATGAAGATAATGCCCTAGACTCACCTGGAGGGCTTGGTCAGATAGCTGCGTCCCACCTCTAGTGTTTCCAATTCGGTAGGTCTGGAACGGGGCCTGGGAACTTCCGTTTCTGACAAGTTCCAAGATGATGTTCAGGCTATTGGTCCAGGGACCACACTTTAAAAATCACTGCCCTGGAACATAAAAGGACAACAAATAGAAGACCCTGGACTTAATGGCTGGGTAGCACAGAGCTGTCCACACACTGGAACTGTTGCTTCTGGACATTGGTAAGAGATCAATCAACTTCTGTTTCTTTTAAGCCAGTTGCCATGGTTAATTTTGTGTGTCAACTTGACTGGACCACAGGAGGTCCAGATAGCTGGCACCACATTATTTCTGGGAGTGTCTGTGTGGGTGTTTCTGGAAGAGATTAGCATTGAATCAGTAGATTGAGTAAAGAAGGTCTGTTCTCACCATTACAGGCAGGCATCATCCAATCTATTGAGGGCCTGCATAGGACAAAAAAGTGACAGAAGCAAAAACTTGCTCTCTTTTTGAGTGGAGGCACCCTTCTGCGTCAGAACCCTGCAGCATCAGAACTCTGAGTTTTTCGGCCTGAGGACTGTGGGGCCTACACCAGTCGTCCCCCGGTTTCTCAGGCCATCAGCCTCAGACTGAGAGTTATACCACCAGTGGCCCTGGTTATCAGCCTTTGGACGCAGACTGAATTACACCACTGGCTTTTCTGGGTCTCCAGCTTGCAAATAGCATATTAGGGGACTGCTAGTCCTCATAATCGAGTGAGCTAACCCCCACAATCAATCTCCTCCTATATGGCTTTATATATCCCATTGGTTCTGTTTCTCTGAAGAACCCTGGCTACCCTACCATCGTATACATATTTTGGTCCTCTTTGTGAAAGCAACTTCCCTTTTGCCCCATCCAGCACCCCAGGCAATTATCTAGGCAGGGAAAAGGAGCCAGAGGCTGATTTTTCAGCCAGTGATTGCTTTAAAGTCCAATGAATGACTCCTGCAAGACTTTTTTTTTTTTTTTTTTTTTTTGAGATGGAGTCTCACTCTGTCACCCAGGCTGGAGTGCAGTGGCATGATCTCGGCTCACTGCAACTTCTGTCTACGGATTCAAGCGATTCTCCTGTCTCAGCCTCCTGTGTAGCTGGGATTACAGGTGGCCGCCGCCACACCTGGCTAATTTTTGTGCTTTTGGTAGTGATGGGGTTTCACCATGTTGGCCAGGAAGGTCTCAAACTTCTGACCTCAGGTGATCCACCCACCTCGGCCTCCCAAAGTGCTGGGATTAGAGGCCTGAGCCACCATGCCTGGCCATACAAGACCATCTTTTCCTGAAAGAATTGTCTGTTGCCCATAGCCCCTACATAGCAGGCCACATGACTCTTGCTAGAACAAAGCCAATGGAGTCAGAGGTGGACCCCCTACCCAAGAGGTGCCCATCTGGGGGCTAAGTGTGTGGGCTGGGTCAAACAAACAAGCTTTGGAGGCCCCTATTCTCTCTCTACCAACCTTTTTATATTAAGACTTTATTTCTTCAACTCCCACACTCTCTCCTAAAGTGATTAAACCTGTAGGCCATGAATAGAAAGTTGGCCATAAAACTGGATTGTAACACAGCAATTGGATTTTAGGTACCAACACCACGTTCATGCAGGAGTGCGATTGGCTTCTCATTACTCTTAAAAGAATTGGTGGGTACTTTGTGACCAAGTAGCCTATCTCTGAATGCCTGAGCCAGAGAGAGAGAGACAGAGAGAGAGAGAGAGAGACAGACAGACAGACAGAGAGAAGAACATGGTGGCTATCCCTCTCCAGGGCAGCCTGTAGCAGGGGAGTTCACACTGGTTGCTGCTGCTGCACCTGGGGAGGATGTTCTCTCCCTGCCTGTCACAATCATCTGTGCAACTATAACAAAATGCCCCAGACTGGGTAATTGATAAAGAACAGAACTTTATTGCTCACAGTAGTTCTACAGGCTGAAAGTCCAGGCTCAAGGTGCTGCCAGGTTTGGTGTCAGGTGAGGGCTTTCTCCACTGATGGGTGCCCTCTCATGGCAGCATCCTCCTATGGCAGAAGGCAGAAGGGTGAAAAAGGCCTGGCTAGTTCCCTCCAGCCCTCTTATAAAGTCACGAATCCTATTCATGAGGGCTCCACCCTCATGATTTAATCACCTCCTAAATGTCCCATTTCTTAATACTAAACATTGGGTCTCAGATTCCAATACATGAGTTTTGAGGGGACACATACATTCACACCATAGCACTCCCCTAATCCTGGATTAGATGGATTCATCTTTGGCTGCCAGAACATTACCCTCTTTCTCCACTGTCTGTGTGCATCCTACCTGCCTGGAGTGAGGCACCCCACTGGGTCTCAGGCCACAGGAGGTGGCTGTATTAGTCTGTTTTCATATTGCTATAAAGAACTGCTCAGGACTGGGTAATTCAGAAAGGAAAGGTGTTTAGTTGACTCACAGTTCCACATGGCTGGGGAAGCCTCAGGAAACTTACAAACATGGCAGACGGTGAAGAGGAAGGAAGGACCTTCCTCGCAAGGTGGCAGGAGGGAGAACAAACACAGGAGGAACTACCAAACACTTATAAAAACATCAGGTCTTGTGAGAACTCACAGTCACAAGAACAGCATGGGGGAACCATCCCCACGATTCAGTTACCTCCACCTGGTCTCTCCCTTGACATGATTATGGGGGTTATGGGGATTTTGGGAATTATAATTTAAGATGAGACTCTGGTTGGGGACACAGCAAAACCATATCAGTGGCTTTAAAGCTTGATTTTATCTTATCTGCACCTTGTGCAACCTGTGTGCTCTGCAAAAGGCCCGCACATTTAGAGGGGAAAAAACTGGCTATGATTTCCACCCTCAGGAACTAGACAGTTTGCCCTTAGTGAGACCTGTTAGCACTGGTCTGCTCTCAGCTGGCCATTATTCTGCTTCTCTTTGCTATCCTGTGAGCTCCTTTTTATATGAGCCCTGCATGGGCTGTGCCACCTCATGGAAGCTTTCTTCTGACTCCACAAGGCACAGAGAGTTTGCATCTTACTTTGTAATTCATCCAGCACCCACATTTAAGTATAGGAATTCATCTATTTATGTCCTTTCTTTCCATGGGACAGTGGGGGACCTTTAGTACCCTCACATCATCTGGCCCCCAGCAGGCCTTGGAAGTGCTTGTCAGCTGCTTGACTGAGGCCACCTGCTGCCTCATTACAGGGATGTAGGCTTCAGAAAGAGGCCTTCACTTAGCCCATCTCCCTTCCTCCCTAGGAAAAGGGGCTGGCTTATCTACGGGACTGTTAAAAACTTCCTCCGTCCTAAAAACAAAAGGAACTCAGGTCACTTTGGAGATGAAACATGTGCTGGGGAGGAATGGCTGGACCTCACAGTCCTGACTTTATCCACAATATTTCCCTTCTCTTGTGGGTTCTCACCCATTCTTGCCACCATCATCGCATTGGCCCAAATGTGGCCAAATGACTCTTGTATACTTGAGACAAGACCGGAATGTTTCAATAAAAACTGAAACTGGGAAATAGGCACATTGAATTACACACAACTAGATAATCTAGCTAATGTGCTGGAGTTCACTTATCTTCAGCTTGTGGCTCATCTCAGGGTTCCTCTCTCCCAGCTCCCTGTTGCTTTCCAGATGATGCGTGGCATTGTGATACCCACCATCAAGGAGGATGAGTACGCAGGGGTCTGTTAAGTCATTCTGTACACTATTCTAGATACTTGAAGTACATTTTATTAAAAGACTTAAAATGAGGAGTAAAAATACATTTTCAGACTGTCACCATCTAACACTTTTATCCATTAACACTGACCTCGCAGCATTTAATAACACTTACAATGCATTACCTAAAAAGTAACAAATAACTTGACTTGCTCATTCTTATATTTAAACATTAATTTTTTTTTTTTTTTAGACAAAGCCTCACTCTGTCGCCCAGGCTGGAGGGCAGTGGCACGATATTGGCTCAGTGAAACCTCTATCTCCCAGGTTCAAATGACATTCATGCCTTAGCTTTCCCAGTGGCTGGGATTACAGGCATGTGCCACCAATTGTACTTTTAGTAGCTAATGTCTTTGTATCCTTAGTGAAGACGGGGTTTCACCATGTTGGTCAGGCTGGTCTCTAGCTACTGGCCTCAAGCAATCTGCCGGCCTTGGCCTCCCAAAGTGCTAGAATTACAGGCATGAGCCACTGCACCTGGCCCTAAAAATTAATTCTTGCCTTGAATAAAGAATCATGGAGCACACTAAGCTGTTGTTCAAAAGTAATGGACAGGAAAGACACACCATATTTATGGCTTGAAAGAGTCAATATAGTAAAGATGTTGAGTCTGCCCACATTGATCTATAGATTTAATGTAATCCATGTCAAAATCTCAGCAAGGTTTTATGTATACATAGATAAGACTATTTTTAAATTTATATGGAAAAGCCTTAAAATAGCTAGAAAGAATCTTGAAAAGAGAATAAGGTGGGAGAAATCGCTCTATCTGACATTAAGACCTACTACACAGCTACAGGAATGAGAAACCGTGTTATTGGTGAAGGGCTATGTGCTATTGATGCAGAGGTCAATGGAACAGAAGAGAAAACCCAGAAATAGACCCACACAAATATGTTCAACGGATTTTTCATAAAAGTGAGAAAACAATTCAATGGAGTGAAGATAACCTTCTCAACAAATGAAGCTGGAGCAATTGAATATCCATAAGTAAAAAAGTGAAGCTTGATCTCACACCTTACCAGAAATTAACTCAGAATGGATCACTGACTGAAATGTCAAACATAAAATTATAAAACTTTTTGAAAAGAAGGGCCGGGTGCAGTGGCTCATGCCTGTAATCCCAGCACTTTGGGAGGCCAAGGCGGCTGGATCACCTGAGGTCAGGCATTTGAGACCAGCCTGGCCAACATGGTGAAAGCTCATCTCTACTAATACAAAAATTAGCTGGGCATGGTGATGCACTCCTGTAATCTCAGCTACTCTGGAGGCTGAGAGAGGAGAATTTCTTGAACCCAGGAGGTGGAGGTTGCAGTGAGCCGAGATCGCACCATTGTACTCCAGCCTGGGTGACAAGAATGAAACTCAGTCAAAAACAAACAAACAAACAACTCTTGAGAAGAAGATAGCAGAAAACCTTGGGCATCCAGGGCTAGGCAAAGATTTTGTACACTTGACTCATCTAGGAAGCTGGATATAGATGTGGGGTGGGAGTGGGCTGTGCAAGGTATTGGTTTGCTCAAGGCTTGGAGATCTTGCCTTCTCTTTCTTCAGGGCAGTATGTATGCAATGAAGCATTTGCCACTTCTATCTCAAATTGAAAATTATACAACTACATGTCTTCTTCACTGTTTTCCCTCCCCAGAACTCTAGGGTCTGCAGCATTAGAATTATTGGTCCCCAAAGGGGACACACTCACCTGGAAACCCAGCAAGGGACCCACTGAATACACCTTATGACTGCTCCCCGGGCACTTTGGGATCCTTGTGTCCAGGAACCAGCAGATAAGAAAATGGGTGGCCATCCTGTTAGGGGCTATGTTTTGGCTGTGTTCCCAACCAAATCTCATTTTGAGTTGTATTTCCCATAATCCCCACATGTCATGGGAGGGACCAGGTGGAGATAATTGAATCATGGGGATGGTTTCCCCAATCTTGTTCTCATGATAGTGATTTCTTGCAAGATCTGATGGTTTTATAGGGGGCTTTCCCCTTCGTTGGGCACTCATTCATTCTCCTTCCTGTCACCCTGTGAAGAAGGACGTGTTTGCTTCCCCTTCTGCCATGATTGTGAGTTTCCCAAGGCCTCCCCTGCCATGCTGACCTGTGAGTCAATTAAACCTCTTTCCTTTATAAATGACCCAGTCTTGGGTAGTATCCTTGCAGCAACAGGAGAATGGACTAACATAGGGGCAATTGACTTGGTCAGCAGAAGGAGGCAGGGCTGCTTTCACACAATGAGGACAAAGAATAATATGGGTGGCGCTCAGGTGACTCACTTGGGTACCTCTTGGTACTTCTTACCCAACTATGTCTGTGAGTGGACAAGCACAAGCAGCCCCAACCTGAAAAGGAAGGATATGGTTACCAATGGCTCAGATGCACCCCCCCACTCCAAGGAATGAGGATTAGGGTCACATCACTGGGTAAACCACCGAGACCAGTAGAAGAGGTAGCAGAGGGCAAGAGAAAGGTAGAATGGGTAGTGAAGGGAGGTGATGAGTCAATTGCAGCACTGAGACTGGAGGCAGTAACAGGGGCTGTTTGTTTTACTAAACTCCTTCTTCTAAGCTTGCCTTCAGGGGGGTCAATGCAACTTTATAATAGCCACCCAAACTCATTGGTCTTGTGTTTATCATTCCTCCAATATGTTTCGAATGCCTGAGTCACTGCACTAGTCAACATGCCATCCCAGCTCACTGCTGGTGAAAAGTTTAGCAGTTGGGCAGCCACCTTGCACTAAAGGCTGTCTGTACACCATCTCCTTATCACCTGGGTATGGAGGGACCCAGTCCTCAAACTTCATCTTAGCTTTCTTGTTTTTTTTTTTTTTTTTAAACAGAGTCTCAATCTGTTGTTCAGGCTGGAGTGCAGTGGCGTGATCTCAGCTCATTTCAACCTCTGCCTCCCAGGTTAAAGCAATTCTTGTGCCTCAGCCTCCCAGCGTAGCTGGGATTACAGGTGTGCACCACCACGCTTGGCTAATTTTTAGTAGATATGGGGTTTCACCATGTTGGCCAGGCTGGTCTTGAACTCCTGGCCTCAAGCAATCCACCCCCCTCGGCCTCCCAAAGTGCTGGGATTACAGGTACGAGCCACTGTGCCTGGCCCCCATCTTGGCTTTCTGAGTAGGCTTTTTCAGACCACTTCTGATGTCAACTATTGTTGGATCCTCGGGGAAGCAGACACCAAGACAGAGTCACTATTGCAAAAGCTTTATTGGGAAATAAGACTTGTAAAAGGAAAATGAAGGAAGCAGATGGGACAGGGAAAGCCTCTGGATCATAACACAGACCTGACAAGGTCTCTCTGAAGACCAGTGGGGCACTCTGGAACAAAGACTGCGGGTTTGAGGAGTCCTGTATTGGGCAGAAATGCTTAGTCACTGGGCCCAGGCTTCCCCAAGAAGAGGGCTTGACAGCAGTGGCAACCCCTCAAAGAACAAAAGGGGCTGTCGTGAACTATGCTCATGAAAGCTGCACAGCAAGTCCTTTCTGGAAGAGGGATCTGAACCTGCACGCATCTCCACAGCTGCCATCTGGGGCACTTTTTACCCCCACTGGTTGTCAAGTGATCCTTTATTGAAATATTTTCCTTTGTGCTTCTTAACAGGCTGGGCATTCCACTGCACCACTACTGATGTCATGAGGGCAGTGGCCATCAACATTGTAGCCCACAGATGGTGCCGTCCCCAGGGTCTCTTTAATTGTTCCAGAGAGTTCCCCAACTAAAGATCGGTGCTGCATCTGTCAGGCAATGTTGACATTCTCATCAGGTGATATTTCCATCGTGTTTAATGTTTTTCTGTTTCTGTCTCCTGGAGGCTCCTTGAGGGCTTTGATGATCAGGGCAGAGGCAGAAGGTACTACCTCAATCTGCGCCTGTCTGTTCCGAATGATCGGTTTCGCTGTAATCCTCAGATCCTTCAAGTCACTAGTTACCCTGGCAATGTTGTCACCAATGTGTTTTGGAGACAGACACAGGGGGTTGATCTTCAGGGGCAGCACAGATGTGGCACCAACACAATTTCCAGTGCACTTCGGACTTTAATCTGGTTGGGGTCAAACTTAGGTGGCATGGTGGAGGTAGCTGGTGTTGGATGAACCTGGATTCAGGACAAATAAAGAAAGTTGCACACTGGCCTACTCCAAGCTAAAAACTGAAAGCTGGGCACTTTTTCTCATGGCAGACACAGGCACAGCTGAGCAAGGCCAAATGCAGAAGCACAGGCCCAGCCCCGCTTGCATCGCATCTGCTAACACCCAGCTGGCTGGAGCAGGTGAGATGGCCCACCCTAATGCCAAGTTCAAGGAAGTACACTCTGCCCACCATGAGGCCATGACAAGGGTGGGTGTGCAGCAGGGGAGTGAAGAATTGGGGCGAGTAATTAGATCCACACAGGATAAAGGTCCTTTGGAAATGGTTGTGCTCTGGCTGTATCAGTTACTATGATTACTATTACCATTATTAGTTACTATTATTACCACCTGTCCAGGAGACCAGGTCCCCTAAGCCAAGTGGTGTCACAGACAGCTCTCAGAAAGGATAATCACTTGAGGAAACACCTAAGATCAGGTTTGGGATTTGCAATTCAAAACTGCACTTTGGGGATAGAAAAGATCAAATGCAGCACAAAACAGCCACCACACTATCCTCCCAAAGCCCCTGCCAGGCAGCTCCAGGGCTGGCCCAGCGGATCAATAGCAATCTGGGGTGCTAGGGAGGGCGCCTTCTGAGTAGTTCAGATGAACTGAACATGATGAGTTGCCGGCTGCTTCCTGAGTCCTTGGGGAAGTACACGCACCATCCACTTAACGCTGGAGCCTGGCTGTTCTCCGGGCACTCCTACCCCGTCTTCCTGGAGGGGCTTAGATGCTCCTGCCTCTTCCACCAGCTCCTCCTGCCCTGCATGCTCCAGAGAAGATGGAGGTCTCTGGGCACCCCCAGGCCAGGAGATGCTGCCCAGAGGCCCTGGGAAAGCTCTTGCCTGGCCTCTGCTTCCTCTGCTTTCTGGTGACCTACGCCCTGGTGGGTGCTGTGCTCTTCTCTGCCATTGAGGACGGCCAGGTCCTGCTGGCAGCAGATGATGGAGAGTTTGAGGAGTTCTTGGAGGAGCTCTGCAGAATCTTGAACTGCAGTGAAACAGGTAGGTGCCTCACCTGGACAGGGCGGGCCTTTTCTCTGTGGTGGCAGCAGTCCCCCGAGAGCAGAGGGCTGCCTTCCAGGAGGCTGGGTCTGGGACCTGCCTGCCTGTATCCTCCTCATGCCTGGGCACTTTAGGCGAGTAACTTCTTTCTGAGCCTCCATTTTCTTCTCTGAAGCTCCCCTTCCTGTGCCTCTGCTGCCAGCCCCATCCAGACCAGCAGGCTCAGGGGAGGATGGATTCCCAGGGATTCGGTGGGGTGGGGTGCATGGGTGAGCAAATCCGGGGCTGGGGTTGCGAGGCTAGGTTACTTCTCAGAACTATGTCTGTCTGACCCAGGATGCAGTTTGCAGGGATGAGAATTTAGGGAACAACCCAAACTGGGTTTGAATCCCAGCAGAAGCACTGGCACCCCCACACCTCTACTTCCTCTTCCAAATGTCTTTTCTGCTGTCTGGCTCAGGAAAGTGGGGAGACGCTGTGAGAAGATCTGGGGGAGGTGGGGGCGGGTCCTGGCTCTTGTCCCAGCTGCTCTCCCAGCTTGCTCTGTGATCCACGGAGGCAAAGCTTTGTTCTCTCTGGGTCTCAGTCTGCAGGAGAGAAAGGGACCCCCAATCTCAGGCCTGCCGGTCCCAGGGACCCTGTGAGAAGCAGAGGAGACAAGGAACACTCAGGATCTTGGAAGAGAGAAGGCACTTGATAGTGTCCTCATTGCGTTTTATTTATATTTAGTTACTTCTTTCTACCCAGCTCTGTTCCGCAAAGGAAGCTTGTTATTGTAGTCAACAGAGCAAGATAAAAAAGGGAGAGTAGATAAATAAAAGACAAAGGGAAACCAGACTCTAAAAGTCAGGAGAAGAGCAGGGTGCAGGGAGCTCCTCCCCTCCCACTCCGTATGGTGGCCCCTCCCACAGCTCCGACCTTGCTTTGGGAACAGTTGCAGCTCCCAGAGACAAGAGGCTGGTCCAGGGAGGCAGTCTCCTGTCTGTGGAGGGTCCCACTCCCCGCATCCTTGCCAGACTGACGCCAGCCTGCTCTGTGGATCTGGAAGATTGCTGCTAAATGGACACTGCATCATCGTAGGGTCTAGACTATCAGCAAGTTCAAGGCTCTCCAAGCCAGCGACACATCAGAATCACAAGAAGACTGCCTAGAGCACACATTCCCAGGCTCTTCTCCAAACGCCCTTAATCAGGATCTCCAGGGCTGGGCTGAGAATCTTGTTTTTAAAGTTTGCAGGATAAGGCCAAGCATGGTGGCTCACGCCCATAGTCCTCGCAGTTTGGGAGGCCAAGGTGGAAGAATCATTTGATGTCAGGAGTGTGAGACTAGGCCTGGGCAACAAGGTGAGACCCTGTCTCTACAAAAGATTTTAAAATTTAGCCAGATGAGGTGGCATGCACTTGCAGTCCCAGCTACTTGGGAGGCTGAGGCAGGAGGATTGCTTGAGCCTGGGAGTTTGAGGCTACAGTGAGCTGTGATTGTGCCACTGCACTCCAGCCTGGATGACAGAGCCAGGCATGTCTCAAAAATAAACAAATAAAGAAATACAAATACAATTTCTCAGGTGATTCCAATGCACAGCAGGGTATGGGAACACAGGGCTGGTCCCACTCCATTTTGTACGGATTTTTACTGGAGATTAAAATGTTCCATAGGGTTAGTCACGTGTAGACCCTGTGGCAAACACTTCACACAGTATCTCCCCTAATCCTCACAAGAACCCTATACGTTGGGTAGAAGTTGTCTCTTTTTTACAGATTAGGAAATTGAGGCCTCGGGAGGTTAAGCAATTTGTCCAAGTTTGCAAACTAGACAAATGGAGCCAGGGATTTAACCCCATGTATTTGGATTCCAGAGCCTGAACCTTTCACCACAATCTCATGCCGTCTCTCTGATGGGGCAACTGAGGCTCAGAAAGCAGCCTCTTGTCCGCAGTTACAGAACTTGTCAGGGTCAGAGCTGGGTCTGGAATTCAGGTGTGTAGCCTCCCAGGCTGGTGCCAATTAAAACGAGTAGCGACTTCCTGCTGGATGCCCGGCTCAGTGCCGTTCTCTTCAGGCCAAACCAGAAACTAGCAGAGGCCTCTGGGGTCCCAAAGCCCACTGGCTGCCAGGCCAACTGAGCCATCTGGGAACCTCTCTGGGAAACCAGCGCTCCCGACCCTGCTCTGCTGGTCCTGGGAAACAATGCTTCGGGAAGTCAAGTTTCCCAGCCCTGGAGGAGACATTTACTGGCAGCTGGAGCCCAAAGATCACAGTATGATAATATGATTATCAAATTCCATCAAGCTTTTTAAATTTTTATTTTTTAGATGGATACTCACTCTGTCGCCCAGGCTGGAGTGCAGTGGAGCAACCTTAGCTTACTGCAACCTCCACTCCCCCAGGTTCAAGTGATTCTCCTGCCTCAGCTTCCCGAGTAGCTGAGACCAAAGGCGTGCGCCACCACGCCTGGCTAATTTTTGTATTTTTAGTAGAGACAGGGCCTCACCATGTTGGCCAGGCTGGTCTCGAACTCCTGACCTCAAATGGTCCGCCCTCCTCAGCCTCCCGAAGTGCTGGAACTACAGGTGTGAGTCACAGCGCCAGGCAAACTCCATCAAGCGCAATGACCTCCAGGAGTGGGTATGATTTGCATCTGGGTAACAGCTTGCTTTTCCTGAAAGCCTTTTGCTTTTAGTGCTTGAGAACCCTGTGTGAGAGGCAGAGCGGAAGTTGTCTTCCTTTGAGAGATGAAAGAAATGGAGGTTCAGAAAGTTAAAAAGCGAAGGCTGCACAGCAAAGCCAGGACTAAACTCTGATGGGGCCCCCAGGGGCCTTTCTGTTAGTGCTCTTCTCACAGGGCCCTGTGGCCTCCTTATCTCCATGGGGACCACAGGCAGGACCCAGGATGCAGAAATATTTTAAAGGGGCTGGGCGCGGTGGCTCACGCCTGAAGTCCCAGCACTTTGGGAGGCCACGGTGAGTGAATCATGAGGTCGGGATTTCAGCCTGGCCACTATGGTGAAACCCCATCTCTACTAAAAATACAAAAATTAGCTGGGCATGGTGGAAGGCACCTGTAATCCTAGTTACTTGGGAGGCTGAGGCTGAAAATTGCTTGAACCTGGGAGGTGGAGGTTGCAGTGAACCGAGATTGCACCACCATACTCCAGTCGGGGTGACAGAGCAAGACTCTATCTCAAAAAAAAAAAAAGAAATATTTTAAAGGAGGACTCCGATCACCAAGCTTTGGTGTTGATACTAACCACAAGGCGAGGGGGCTGCTGGTCCTTGGGGAAGACTATCCCTTTCACCTAGGCGGGGCTTGTCTTGACGAGTAGAACCTTTCCCCCACACTCTTGGTCATGTCTTTCTCCAGTGGTGGAAGACAGGAAACAGGACCTCCAGGGGCATCTGCAGAAGGTGAAGCCTCAGTGGTTTAACAGGACCACACACTGGTCCTTCCTGAACTCTCTCTTTTTCTGCTGCACTGTGTTCAGCACCGTGGGTAAGTGCAAAGCCACAGTCCCCCCGCAGTGGCTCTGGGAAGGGTGGGCTTCTGGGTGGCAAAGGACACTGGAATTGGAGTGTGGAGATGGCCCTCCTCTCCCTCCCTCCCTCCTTTCCTCTCTTCCTCCTTTCCTCAAATCTATATTGCACGCCTACAAACAGCGGCTGCTGCACTGGCCGACACTTATGCACTGAAGATGCGTCAGGCCCCGTTCTAAGTCCTTTATGCTGATTAGCTCATCTAAGCCTCACCACGAGGTGGGTGCTATTATTGTTCCCACACTCTAGTAGGCCCATCGGTTTCGAAAAGTCATACAGTGCATGTGCATTTGAACCCAGCCACTTGGGTCTAGACCCAGCACCCCGCTGCCTCTCTCCATGTACAACTTACTGTGCACCGGGCACATAGAAACTGGGAGGGAGATGCCTCCCTGCCCTTATGGGGAAAACTCTGGTTTAGTGGCCCCTTTGAGGACATGACCATGTGACTGGAGGGCAGAGACTGTCAGGAGACGGTGGGGGGTGCTGCGGGAATTAGGCCTCCTGGGCTGGGGGCGTGACGCCACTGGGCCAGCAGTAACTAAGGCCTCACTGGCAATTAAGGGCTCACTCCGAGCTGGTTGGCCCATCCCCAGCTTGCTTTCTGGTGGGGCAGCAGGGGGCCAGGTTGGAGGGGCCAAACCAGGCCTGGCAAGAACCTCCCCTGCCGGGACGGGGGTCACAGGAGGTGGAAATGGTGGAGGTGCCCTCAGCCACAGGGCCGAAGCTCTTGGGTCAGAGCCCTCACCAGGACTGTGGCCTATCACTCAGCCATTGCCCCTTTTGGCTGGCAAAAGGGACTGTGGCCCCTCTCCTCCTTCAAGAGAGAAGTACCCATCCCTAGGAGGGCCTGGCCCACAGGGGTTGCAGAGAGAGGCTGGGGTCCTCACGCTAAAGTTCAGGGCCAGCCTGGGTTAGAGCTGTGTGATCTCCAGCAAGGGATGTCACCCCTCTGAGCCTTGTACTGGGATTCGTAAGCCCTCCTAGACCTGCCTCTTAGGGTCAGCTGATGACTATACATGTAAGTGGCAGCCAGGATGCCTTCAGAAGCAGCTAACAGAAAACCCAACTCACCTGGCTTAAACCGCAAGGCGACTATCACCTTGCAAGTAAGAAGCCCAGTGGAAGGATAGCTCTAGGCTGACACGCAGCTCATGCCCAGTGCCGTATGCAGTTGTGGCACTAGGCATCAGGTTTTCTCCATCCTTCTGCCCACTGGGCCACAAGAGGCCACCAAGGTCCACACCCCATCTGAGCATAACTGTGTCTTACATAGAAGGGGCTGCGTCTCTCTCCATGGTTCATCATCAGCGATGATGTCTTCCTGGGAGCCTCCCTCCCGCCTCTAAGCTGGTCCCAGGCAGGGAGAATGGAGCACTAGGGTGACTAAGACCAACTGGATCTGCTCCTAAATCAGCTGGGGGCGCAGTGGCTTTGCAGGGAAGAAAGGAGGGAATGGCTGTTGGGCAGGCAACCATTGTCTGCTGTACCCAGCTTCAGAAATGGCCACACAGCTCCTGGAAAGCTCTCACAGTCCCCACGTGGTTTCACCCATTCACCTGAATGCTTTTATTTATTTATTTATTTTTTTGAGATGGAGTCTTGCTCTGTCACCCAAGCTGGAGTGCAGTGGCATAATGTAGGCTCACTGCAACCTCTGCTTCCCTGGTTCAAGCAATGCTTGTGTCTCAGCCTCCTGAGCAGCTGGGATTACAGGCGTGCACCACCATGCCTGGCTATTTATATTTTTACTAGAGGCAGGGTTTCACCATGTTGGCCAGGCTGGCCTTAAACTACTGACCTCGGGTGATCTGCCTGCCTTGGCCTCCGAAAATGCTGGATTAGAGCGTGAGCCACTGTGCCTGGTCTGGTTCACCTGAATGCTGGTGCAGGCAGGGATGGGTAAGGGACAGAAAGAATAAGGACAGCAGCTAGACCACTCAGCCCGTGCCAGGCATGGGGTCCAGGTCCTTCTCTTGTGCAATTCTCACCACAACCCTGCAAGGTAGGTGCTGTGACTATCCCATTCCACAGACAAGTGTGCTCAGATTCTAAGAGGGAATCAGTGTGAGCAAGTCACAGGCAGGGCTGAGGTCAAACCTCAAAGCTGACCTTTCCAGGGGAACCCATAGCTCAGGGGATGTTTTGAGGAAACACAGTTCCAGGAGAACAGCAACTGCAAGAAAGACTTGGAGATGTGAAAAGGGGCTGGGAGTTATGGGGTTTACTTTGTCTTTTTGTTTTCCTCAATAATTTTTTTTTTTTTTGAGACTCACTCTGTTGCCCAGGGTGGAGTGCAATGGTGCCAGCTTAGCTCCCTGCAACTTCTGCCTCCCGGGTTCAAGTGATTCTCCCACCTCAGCCTCCTGAGTAGCTGGGATTACAGGCACCTACCATCATGCCCAGCTAATTTTTGTATTTTGGGTTTTTTTGTTTTGTTTTGTTTTTTGTTTTTGGAGATGAAGTCTCACTCTGTCGCCCAGGCTGGAGTGCAGTGGCACGATCTCAGCTCACTGCAACAACTGCCTCCCGGATTCAAGTGGTTCTTCTGTGTCAGCCTCCCAAGTAGCTGTGATTACAGGCATGTGCCATCACACCTGGCTAATTTTTGTATTTTTTTGAGAGATGGGGTTTCACCATGTCAGCCAGGCTGGTCTTGAACTCCTGACCTCAGGGGATCCACCCACCTCAGCCTCCCAAAGTGCTGGGATTACAGGCGTCAGCCACCACACCCCGCTTCCTTAAGAATTTAGATTGGTCCAGGGACCTTGGCTTATGCCTATAATCCCAGCACTTTGGGAGGTTGAGGTGAGAGTTGGAGACCAGCCTGAAAATATAACGAGACTTCATCTCTTTAAAAAAAAAAAAAATTAGCTGGGTGTGGGGACCTGTAGTTCCAGCTACTCAGGAGGCTGAGGTGGGAGCACCACTTGAGCCCTGGAAGTCGAGGCTGCAGTGAGCCATGATCGCACCACTGCACTCCAGCCTGGGTGACAGGGTCAGCCTGGACGGCAGAGCCTGTCTCATAAACAAACCAACAAACAAAAAACCAAAAAAACATAGGTGTATCTGAGGCAGGATTTCTCAACCTCAGCCCTGTCGGCATCTTGCACGGGAAAATTCTCTGCAGTGGAGGATCCCGTGCGAGGTAGGCTGTTGAGCAGCATCTCTGGCTTCCACCCACCAGTTGCAATAGTGCTTTCCCCACTGCCCCCACCCATTACGGCAGCCACAAAAGTTTCCGGGCATTGCCAAATGTCTCTTGGGAGGCAAAATTGCCCCCTGTTGAGAGCAAGTGATCTATTGCAACAGTTATCAAAGTGTGGTCCCCGAGTAACATCGACATCACTGGGCAACTTGCTAGAAATGCAAATTAATTCTCAGGTGTCATTCTAGACCTACTGAGCCAGAAACTATGGTTGTGGGACCCAGTAATCTGTAGTTTAGAAAGTTCTCCCTGTGATTCTGATGTGTGCTAATGTTTGGGAAGTGTTCCCTGGCTGCATATCAGAGTCACTTTCGGAGCTTTTGCAAGCTCCCCTGTGTGGACCCTGCCCCAGACCAAGCAATCAGAGTCTCTAGGGACCAGGCCCAGGCATCAATATTTTTCAGGGCCCTCCAGGTGATCCTAATGGGAGTCACTGATCTAATGGGAAATGCATTAGCTTGGCTTAAATTCTAAGAAGGCAATGCAACTGCCCATTGTACGAGTCAATTAGGACATCATGCTACCCAGTAATTACAACTGGAAGAGGATGTTGGGGAATATTCTGCACTGTCCATAATCAATAATGGTGTTTGAAAGTCCCTCTGGCAATACTGCTTCCTGCCCTGCATCTCTGGGTCATCTGAAATGCACCTGGCTTTGATGCTAAGAACGGGAGACCTGACAGGTATGAGGTCAGTCAATCCCCGGTCATTTCCAACTGGGTCAGCCCTCTTGGATTACAAAGTAAAGTGCATGGGCTATTAAGTACTCACAGGCTAAGTGCAGTGAACTGATTGTATCAAAATATATGAATGGATTATTAGAAATAATATGAGTTCCATTATGCATTTCAGCATTCAGTAACTAGGATAGTTAATACATTCCCTTTGTAGGGGTTATGTGCTAAGACCTCTCTTCCTTGAAACATTTTCAGGAATGTGACATAATGCATATTTTGGATTGCAAAAGTATCTCACCCAGAGGCAGCCAAAAAGGCTTTGTTTATAAGCCACTAAATCCACCTTCGCCAAGGACAGCAGTGGATTCAGGTGGATTTACAGTGCCTGCTCTGTGCTCAAATCCCAGCTCCTTTCAAATATCCCAATCCAAACCATTCCCCTGCCCTGCTAAGATTTCTGCCAAAATCGTCTAACCAGTCTTTACAGGTCTCTCCTTTCAGCTCCCACCTTAGCCAAAGCCCCCTTCATCTCTCACCTGGGCAGGAAACACAGCCTCCCCACTCATCTTCCTGTGTCCATCTGAAGCCCTCCAATTTACTATCTGTGATGCTGTCAGGGTGATCTTTTCAAGATGCAAACCTGATTGGGTGTGGTGGCTCACTCCTGTAATCCCAGCACTTTGGGGGCTGAAGTGGGCAGATCACTTGAGGTCAGGAGTTCGAGAACAGACTGGCCAACATGGTGAAACCTCGTCTCTACTAAAAATACAAAAGTTAGCCAGGCATGGTGGTGGGCGCCTGTAGTCCCAGCTACTCAGGAGGCTAGGGCAAGAGAATTGCTTGAACCTGGGAGGTGGAGGTTGCAGTGAGCCAAAGTCATGCCACTTCACTTCAGCCTGGGCAACACAGTGAGACTCCATCACAAAAAAAAAAAAAAGATGCAAACATGGTTTTATTAGTTTCCTGTGGCTACTGTAATAAATTCCCACAAACTCAGTGGCTTGAAGCAATAGAAATTTATTCTGTCAAGATCTGGAGCCCAGAAGTTTGAAATCAATTTTACTGATTTCAAAAATCAAGGTGTTGGCAGAGCCATGCTCCCTCTGAGGCTCTAAGGAAGGATCCTTCCTTGCCTCTTCCTTGGCAGCTTCTGGTGGCTGCCAGCATCCCCTGGCTTGCAGCCACATCACTCCGGTCTCTGCCTCTGAGGTTATATTGCCTCCCCTTCTCTGTGTGTAAAATATCTTGCTCAGCATCTCTCTTATCAGGACACTTATAATGGTACCTAGGGCCACACACACAATCCAGGATAACTTCCCATCTCAAGATCCTTAGTCACCTCTGCAAAGACCCACTTTCCAAATAAGGTAGCATGGACAGATTCCAGGAGTTAGGACTTGACTATCTTTATTTGGGGGCTGTCAGTTTTCAGCCTTCCGTACTGATCAAGGTACTCCCCCATCTGCCATGGAAGCCCTTAGATGCTGCCCACCTCCTGGCCTCACCTTGCTCCCTTCCCCTACCTTTCTGTACACTGGCCATAACTGGCCTTCTCTTGGTTCCTTAAACCTGGGTGACAGCTACACTCAGGGTGACACTTTGGTGAAAAATTAGGAAACCACACTAGGCAGATACAGCTCTGTGCCCCAAGCCCTGAGCTCCAAGCTTGGTAGTGCACTGAGGCTAGGTTTCTGCACCCAGTCAGCTCCCAATCACCCCCTTGGTATATATGCAGTACAGACAGTACACAAGTACTCACTGTCACTCTATGGATAGCCCTTTGTTGAACGTGCCACAAGGTCTTTGCACAGGCTGCTTCCTCTCTCTTTACCTGGCTAGTTCTTGGCCCCCTCCCAACATCAGCTCAAAAATCACCTCACCAGAAAATCTTTCCTGCCTAAATCCAGGATGGGAGCCTTTTTTTTTTTTTTTTTTTTAGATAGAATCTTGCTCTGTTGCCCAGGCTGGAGTATGGTAGCATGATCTCAGCTCACTGCAACCTCTGCCTCTTGGGTTCAAGTGATTCTCATGCCTCAGCCTCGCAAGTAGCTGGGGTTGCAGGTATGCACCATGACACCTGGCCAGTTTTTGTATTTTTAGTAGAGATGGGGTTTTGCCATGTTGGCCAGGCTGGTCTTGAACTCCTGATCTCAAGTGATCCGCCCACCTTGGCTCCCCAAAGTGATGGAATTACAGGTGTGAGCCACCACGCCTGGCCTAGGATGAGTGCGTTTGTTCTAATCATTCATGGAATGGTCTGCTCTTTCACTTCATTATTGATCTCCGTTTGTAATTATATACTCACTAGTGTAGTTTTAAAAATTAATATCTGCCTCTCTTACCAAACCAGAGACTCAGATAGGTCATATCCCATATCTACTTTTCTTAGCACTATGTCCCAGTGCATGTAGTAAGTAATAAATACTGAATGAATGAATCATGCACATACAGAGTTAACCAACACTGTCGTACCTAGTGGAACCAGCCAGATTGGTGTGGAGTGCTCTGGGTTAGATGCAAACTGATGACACTCTTTGAGGACCGCAGTTCCCTCCCCTACGCTTGGGACCCTGGTGAGGGTGGGCAACCTGAACGCCCCTCTGCTCCTAGAAGGCAGAGCCTGAGGCCAAAGTTTGCCACAGGGAGCTGCACTCCTGGAGGAAGTAGGGGCTTAGCCAGTCGAGGAGTTGCCCTCAGATTAATTTACATAATTGGGCTGGGGTTTTCTGTATTAATCATCCTTTATGACATCAAAAATTAAACACAGGCATTAAATGCAAAAGCTTTGTCCTCTGCTTGTTGAAGTCATTGATGCTTGCCCACTCCAGAAGATTCAGCCACCTGTGCTCTGGGGTTTGATGTCTCTTTGCTCCTGTCCCTCTGTAGGTGCAAGGGGAGGGGAAGGGATCCCTAAGGGGATGGAGACTTCGGCCCGCCCCTTGCTCTGCTTGGCTTCCAGGTTCTCTCTGGTTGAAGGGTCCTGCCCCTTGGATGCTCCTGAGGATGACAGCACTGGTTGGGGATCTGAGAGTCCTGTGGATTTGACTCCCAACTCCACTATGTATCACATGTATGCTCATGGCCAAGCTGTTGTTTCCCCACCTGTGAATGGTGATAATAATACCTTCCTATGAAGGCTGACTGATACCCAGCTCACAGGAAGTGCTCAATAGGAAGCTAAGGTCTTGAGGACACCACCACTTATCAATCGCACACTGTGTGTCAAGCACGGGCCTCAAGTAATCCTCCCAGCTAGTCAATATGCAGAGATTTTTATCTGTAAGATGGCACTGTCATCTCCATCTTACAGATAAAAGTCCCAAAAATGTGAGCAGTCAAGTAATGTTATCACAAATGGCAGAGCTGGGATTCAAACCAAGGTCAGTCAGAACCTAGATGCTAGAAAGCTAATTGTTTCACTGTCATTTAGGAACACGTTTGTCTAATCTGCTAAGCCACAAATGGCTCTGAGGGCAATTGTATTTTACTCATCTTCCTTCTTTCTGTTTTTCCTAATACTATGCACACTGCTGAGCACACCATGGGAACATAGTAAGTGTCTCTTACATAGAAACAAATAGACCAGCCCTCTTATGGAGGACAAGGGTGAGTGGCTTCTTAAAAGCCAGCACCTTCACGGAGGATAAAGGTGGTGACGGATATAATTAGAAGCTGTTCATCCTCTCTTACTTGTACTCATCCTGTCCTTCCAGGTCAGCTGGGCCCATCCTTTGGGGGATGCTCAGAAATGGCCAGAGCAGAATAAAAGGCAATCTGTTCACCCCAAACCTGTGCTGGTGCCCTGCCAAGGACATTTCAAGTCAAAGACCTGGATATCAGTTGTTCCTTATTCGAAAGGGAAGCCGGGTGTCACTCCCTTCCCTCCCACCAAAGCAGGCCTAATGCCAGACCAGTGGCTGAATGCTTTGAGATGAGTGTTTTCAAAAACATTGTGTAAAATGTCATGCCAAGGAGGAGAAATGGCAGAAGGTCTCTTTAAAGCTTTTGTGAGGGATTAAAGGGAAGGGGCCAGATGAAGACTCTAAACTCTATCTTCTCTTTCAGGGTATGGCTACATCTACCCCGTCACCAGGCTTGGCAAGTACTTGTGCATGCTCTACGCTCTCTTTGGTATCCCCCTGATGTTCCTCGTTCTTACGGACACAGGTGACATCCTGGCAACCATCTTATCCACATCTTACAATCGGTTCCAAAAATCCCCTTTCTTTACACGCCCTCTCTCCAAGTGGTGCCCCCAATCTCTCTTCAAGAAAAAACCAGACCCCAAGCCCAGAGATGAAGCTGTCCCTCAGATCATCATCAATGCTGAAGAGCTTCCAGGCCCCAAATCTGGCACATGTTCTTCACGCCCACGCTGCAACATGGAGCTGTTTGAGAGACTTCGTGTGCAAGAGAAACAGAACACACTGCAACTGCCCCCACAGACCATGGAGAGGAGTAGCTCATGTCCCGAACTGGTGCTGGGGAGACTCTCGTACTCCATCATCAGCAACCTGGATGAAGTCGGACAGCAGGTGGAGAAGTTGGACATCCCCCTCCCCATTGTTGTCCTGATTGTTTTTGCCTACATTTCCTGTGCAGCTGCCATCCTCCCCTTCTGGGAGACACATTTGGATTTTGAGAATGCCTTCTATTTCTGCTTTGTCACGCTGACCACCATCGGGTTTGGGGATACTGTTTTAGAACACCCTAACTTCTTCCTGTTCTTCTCCATTTATGTCATCATTGGAATGGAGATTGTGTTCATTGCTTTCAAGTTGGTGCAAAATAGGCTGATTGACATCTACAAAAATGTTATGCTATTCTTTGCAAAAGGGAAGTTTTACCGCCTTGTTAAAAAGTGAAGGTTTCATTATCTCTCAAGTGACAGACACTGGCTGAGCTGGTTTTCTTGTGTTGCCTTTCAGGGTCATGTGATTAGATCAGTGGCACTGCAGCCTGTCACCTGAGACCTTGAGTCTTGGAGACAAATCCCTTATGAGAGCTGAGTTCAGTCTTGAGGGCCTGCAGAAATTTTGCCAATGCCCTTTGTTTCAGGACATTAGGAAAAAAAACTATCACCATTCTCCAAAGTCCAATGAATTTATCTGTCCTCTTTTTTTAAAAGCACCACTTCATGTAGATGAAGCAACCTTATGGATGTCACTGTTTTCCTTAACATATGAGAAAAAACACCTTTATTCTTGGAAGTTGTACTTTTAGTTAAATTAAAATTTTCCTGAGCTGTTCTTTGTTACCTGAAAAAGAGCTAGTGTGAACAACCTCTTTTCTTGAATGATTGCATGAGTGCATATAAGACCAGTCCAACCCCAGCCCCTGTAAAATACATAGATGCTGGATGTCACCAAAATGGCAAAGTAGAAGCAATTGGGCTTCACTGTCCCTTATAGAAAACCAAAAACAACTATCTAGTGCCAAGATAATAGCCACCAATATCCCAGAACTCAAAACTGAGGCTTTGACAAACCCTGGGACCACAGAAAAGCAAAAAACCGTGAGTGGAAGGTAGGTAAAATGGACTTCTCTGTGACACCCCTTCCCCAAACTGTAAGTCACCATGTGGAAAAGTTCCCCGGACTTGTGATTTCTACACTGGAAAAAAGTAAGATCAAGGCAGCCAACCAGCTTCCTCACCATCTTGAGTACCTATTCAGGAAAGCTTTCCTTCCTCAATCCACAGAAAGAATCATGAATACTTGTAGGGTAAGGGACACCTGAAAGCTTCTGGAGTCCCATAGACATTGGAGGTGGGGCTAGCAGCCCAGTGCATGAAACTCTGGGGCTTCTCTTCATCTCAGAAAAACAAGACACTAAATCAGAGAGGTAGTTCAGCAGCACCACATTATAAGAGGCACTCTCCACAGGGCCTCTGGGCAAGAACCCCTAGCCAGCCCCCACCCACACAGCTGGAGAATCCCCTTTGGTGCCCTTTATCTGTGACAAGGCAGAGCTTTGAACTTTTGCAAGAGTCATGACAAACCTGGGCTTAGGATACTATTTAGTGCTGAAAAGGAGGCAGTGATCTAGGGCTAAAGGAACCGATAGGCAAAGTGCACAGAACATCTAAACATACATATGCTAGAGACCAAACTAACCCAGGCAGCAAAGACTGGAATAAATAATGATTCAATGTGAAGACATACATGTACATCCATAAGAAATTGCATGCACCAGGAACCATGACTTCTTCAAACGGACAAAGCAAGGAGCCAGTGAGTGGCCCAAACAAGATGGTAATCTGTGAGCTCTCAGATCAGGAATTCAAAATAGCAGTCTTAAGAAAATTAGCAAATGCCAAGGTAACACAGAAAACCAATTCAGAAACCTATCAGAGAAATTTAACAAAGAGATTAAGATAATTTTAAAATATCAAACAGAAATATTGGAACAGAAAAGGACATTAGCTGAACTAAAAAACACATTACAAGGTCTCAACAACAGAACGGATCAAGCAGAAGAAAGAATTAATGAACTCAAAGACAGGCTATTTGAAATATACATTCAAAGGAGAGAAAAGAAAACAATGAAAAGGAATAAAGAATGCCTACAAAATCTAGAAAATAACCTCAGAAGAGCAAATCTAGGAGTAATGGCTTTCAAGAGGGAATTGGGAAAGAACAAGGGGGCAGAAGATTTAGTCAAAGAAATAATAACAGTAACCTTTCCAAGCCTAGAGAAAGGTATAAATATGCCAGGTACAGGAAGGTCAAAAATCACCAAACAGATTTAACCCAAATAAAATGGCCCCAAAGCATAGAATAATCAGATTCTCAAAGGTCAAGGACAAAGAGAAGATGCTAAAAGCAGCAAGAGAAAAGAAGCAAACAACATATAAAGGAGCTCTGATTCATCTGGCAACAGACTTCTCAGCAGAAAGCATATAGACCTGGAGAGGGCAGGATGACATATTCAAAGTTCTGAAGATAAAAAAGACCTGTCAACTGAGAATGCTATACCCAGCAAAGCTATCCTTCAAACATGAGCTGAGGGAACTCATCATCACCAGAACTGTCTTACAGAATTGCTAAAGGGAGTTCTTTAGAAGAAGAAAAGAATATTAATGTGCAACAAAGACATTATATGATGGTACAAAACTCACTGGTAAAAGTAAGTACACAGACACATTCAGAATACTCTTTTACTGTAACTGGTGTGTAAACCACTCATTTCTCTAGTATGAAGACTAAAAGACAAATATATCAATAACTAGAACAATTTGTTAAGAGATAGGCAATATAAAAGATGTAAATTAAGACAATAAAAAGTCAGAATATAGGGGAATAGAGTTAAAGTATACAGTTTTTTAGTTTTTTTCTTTTCTTTGTGACCAAAGTGGTCATCTATTCAAATAACTTGTTAACTATGTTTTTTGTAAACCTCACAGTAATCACAAAGCAATCACAAAACCTAACATAGATACACTAAAAATAAAAAGCAGGGAATTGAAACCTACTACCAGGGAAAAATCACTTAAAATATACTGATGTCACAGAGTGGAATTGACACCTGTGTTTACAGGGGCCTGAGATATTTCCAGTGGACAGATTGTGTGTAGATCACTTTTCTAATTGGTGTATTAATGGTGCCTCCAGAATTAGTTGGCCTCTGAAAAACATTGATGCCTAAACGAAAGCATTAGTACATGGGAACACTGCCACATGTTAGGTAGACACACTCCTAGGCTGTTCATGGATGGGTTGGCATGTGAATGGGCTGGTCTGTGTAGCAGATGCTGCAGGTGCCCTATCCATATGTCTTGGCACTACAACTCCCTTTGCTTGAGAATTTTCACTGGCCATGAAAGCATGGGCATGTGCAGGGCTAGCTAGAAGTGTCAAGGAGTTAATGCTTTTGGGAGCATCCCTCAATCAATGACTGATGGGAGCTGGTAGATATATGGCGCCCAGCTCCCTTGCCCCTCTGATGGAATAACTCTGTGGTGTGTTTAATACTGATACTGTCTCCCCAAGTTCCCCAGTGGACTTGAGCCCCAGTTGCTTATCAGCACACCCTGTATGGACCCCCTTCATCTCCCTGTCTCACTTCTCCACTGCTCTACTGGGGCTTCCTGAGATCATCTCCAAAAGAACCACTCACTCAAATCCTTCTCTCAGGGTCGCTCCTGGGGACCCCAGCCTGGGAGAGGATGTAAACAAGTCAGTATGTGAACTGGTTGGCACACGCATGGAATAGCACAAATCTTTAATGATTTTTTAAAATTGCATTTTAGGTTTTAGGGTACATGTGAAGAACATGCAAGATTGTTGCATAGGTACACACATGGCAGTGTGGTTTGCTTCCTTCCTCCCCATCACCTATATCTGGCATTTCTCCCCATGTTTTCTCTCCCCAACTCCCCACTCCCCACTGTCCCTCCCCTATTTCCCCCTCACAGACCCCAGAGTGTGTTATGTTCCCCTCCCTGTGTCCATGTGTTCTCATTGTTCAACTCCTGCCTATGAGTGAGAACATGCGGTGTTTGATTTTCTGTTCTTGTGTCAATTTGCTCAGAGTGATGGTTTCCAGGTCATTCATGTCCCTACAAAGGACACAAACTCATTGTTTTTTATGGCTTCATAGTATTTCATGGTGTATATGTGCCACATTTTCCCTGTCCAGTCTATTGTTGATGGGCATTGGGGTTGGTTCCAAGTCTTTGCTATTGTAAACAGTGCCACAATGAACATTAGTGTGCATGTGTTCTTATAATAGAATGATTTATAATCCTTTGGATATATACCCAGTAATGTGATTGCTGGGTCAAATGAAATTTTTATTTCTAGGTCTTTGAGGAGGTGCCACACTGTCTTCCACAATGGTTGAACTAATTTACACTCCCACCAACAGTGTAAAAGTGTTCCTATTTCTCCACATCCTCTCCAGCATCTGTTGTCTTTATTTTTTTAAATTTTACTTTCAGTTCTGGAATACACTGGCTGAATGTGCAGGTTTGTTACAGAGGTATACATGTGCCGTGGTGGTTTGCTGCACCTATCAATCTGTCATCTAGGTTTTAAGTTCCACATGCATTAGGTATTTGTCCTAATGCTCTCTCTCACCTTTCCCCCACCCCCTAACAGGCCCCTGTGAGTGACGTTTCCCATGTATTCTCATTGTTCAACTCCCACTTATGAGTGAGAACATGTGGTGTTTGGTTTTCTGTTCCTATGTTAGTTTGCTGAGGATGATGGTTTCCAGCTTCATCCATGTTCCTGCAAAGAACATGAACTCATCCTTTTTTATGGTTGCATAGTATTCCATGGTGTATATGTGCCACATTTGCTTTATCCAGTCTATCATTGATGGGGCATTTGAGTTGGTTCCAAGTCTTTGCTATTGTAAATAGTGCCGCAATAAACATATATGTGCATGTGATTTTATAGTACAGTGATTTATAATCCTTTGGGTATATATCTAGTAATGGGATTGCTGGGTCACACGGAATTTCTGGTTCTAAATCCTTGAGGAATCACCACACTGTCTTCCACAATGGTTGAACTAATTTGCACTCCCACCAACAGTGTGAAAGTGTTTCCATTTCTCCACATCCTCTCCAGTGTCTATTGTTTACTGACATTTTAATGATCACCATTCTAAGTGGCGTGAGATGGTATTTAGTTGCAGTTTTGATTTGCATTTCTCTAATGACCAGTGATGATAACTTTTTTATATACCTTTGTTGGCTGCATGCTTGTCTTCTTTTGAGAACTGTCTGTTCATTTCCTTTGCTCTCTTTTTGATGAAGTTGGGCTTTTTTTTTTTTTTTTTTTTTAAGCTTATTTAGTTACTTTTAGATTCT
>CAUYLG010027508.1:0-72398 GCA_963573385.1 Cacajao melanocephalus | reverse complement strand
ATTTCTACTACAACCCAGATGATTTGCAAACTAAGACTTATCTTGACTTCTGTAAGCCACTTAAGTAACAGTCAAAGTGACAATATATCCACAATGTGGCCTCTGGCCCTGGGAATGTCCAGAGACCCACACTCTCCTCTCGAGATGATTTACGGAATCCCCTAAACGTTTGAACCCCTTCACCCTCACTCCCGCCCCTCACCCTCATCTCTGCCCAGAAAGTGATTTGCAGAATTCACTAGCCCTCGGAATGTCTAAGGCTCCTCACCCCCACCCCCGCCACATACCCTTACCCGGGAGAAAGGTATAAAAGGTATTCACACCCTCCCTCCGGGGCCACGGGTTGGAGAGACGTGAGTCCTCCGTGGTCGCCGGCAATAAAGACCCTGCAATTTGGCCTACTTTTGTCTTGGTGTTAACTTTCTATGCTCGGTTCAGTACAACAATGTGATCCCTTAAATGTGGGTTTTGGATTTCATAGCCATCAATTCTCCGAGTTACTACCAAAGCATTCACAGAATTGTTGAAAAAAAAATTCTTAACCTAAATGAAAACTCAGCTTTGCAAAATTGGTAAATACAAGTTCTCAATGGGTTTTCAATTGTTGCTAATTTTACTTACAATATTTGGCTTAACACATTATTTTAAAGAGATTTCTTCCATTTATTTTGAAGGTCATTGTGTTTTTACTTTTCAGTGTTTAAAAAGGACAATTAAAGACTTGTTATCATTACTATCATTGTAAACATCATCACATTCATCCTGGAGGTTTTTAAAGAATGTTTACATGTTATCATTCTTGTCCCCATGCAAGATGAGAAGGGCATCTCTTTCCATTATTTCTAGTTATGCCAACTAGGACAGAGAGCAATGAAAAGCCTTCCTCAATGTCACTCACCTTTATAAGCAACAAAATTTGTACTAGAACAGAGTCTTCTCACACTTAGTGATCTTTTCTTTAAACCACATTTCTTCAAAAGCCATGTAATTTCAACTGTGCCTAATTATAAATAAATCACTTAAAATTCTGAAAATTAAAAAACTTCAAAATAGTTTAAAATTATTTGTACCAAGTTTGAGAAGTAGTTGCTCAAACAGTCCAAAAATCACTTGATGCCACACTCAAAATTTTCCTCATCATCTCCCCACTCCACTGTCCTGTACCGACACCGGCATCTTTTCAATTTATAGGGAGGGATTTAGGTGGATATGGTCATCAGTGAGCAAACTGGGTTCCAGGAAGCAACTGTGGGATATAATCAGGCCTTGGTCAACTACGAGTATTCAGGAATTATTGGGAGTTAAATGCATCCTTTTGATCATGGGCCCACTAATAACATGGTCTTTGCTGATTAATAAAAGCTCAGAGGCCACAAAATCAAGAAAATACCAAGAGGTTGAAAACAGTTTTTCAGATAAATAACTTGAACATTTAGAAAGTATAAGGCTTATTCAAATTAAATAGTGTAAATCACCATAATTTAAGAAAAACATTTAAATCAGCTGGGTTATACCTTGTTGGTGCATGCACACATATACGGACACACACACACACAGGCACGCACGGAAACTTCCTCTTTCAAGGGACAGAGAACATTAGACCACACAGTGCCTTCTATGAGATTAGGGGATGTCTCTGACAACTACTAATCATAATTCACCTTAGACATGCACCTTGCTCAGCTACAGGATGATGGTGGAGCAAGAGGAAGCAGCAGTCCTCCTTTAATCAGTATGCATAAACAGTAGCTGGTGGACAATAAAAATAATGTGAGATCCAGAGTACAAGAAAAGCCTAGGGCAAATGGAAGAAATTCAGCTGGGGACAACATCATAAAGAATGATGATGAAGCACAAAGGACCCCTTGAAAAGGCAATGAGCAAACAGAAGAAATTAGGATAATGCAGTAAAATGAAGATGGGATTTCAATCTTAAAGGCAAGACATCAAACCTACAGTTACGTAGCTTGTGGGTAACTATTTTCTTTCTTCATTACCTTAAGATGTTAGGCTAGTGTCTTATTTGGGAACTGAGTTGGCAGAGAATGTATTTAACTGCCCACATATAAGAAACTGACATGAAAAGGTTAAACTGTTTCCAGCTGCAGAAAAAAAACCTGTTAAAATCAGTGCTACAACTTCCAAGAACAGAAGGCATGCCCAGCATGCATTCACTGGCCCACTTCACATCATGACACTGAGAGGTGTTAGAAAGAGGTAACACTTCAAATATGACAAAGTCGTGAGGGTCAGTCTCTTGTCATTTAAAAATCCTCAATATGGCAAGTGAGCCAGTTGATTCTGTTAACTCTAACTATACCAGAACTCATACCCAAAAGAGGATAAGGTAAATAAAGTATTTTTAACAACAGTGTTGTTGGCACATTCCAAGTGCCTTCAAATAATAATTTATAAGCTAAAACTAAAAGGAAGTAAGAATACAACACTTCATATTTTCATACATGTTTAAACACTAATATTTATTTAAGTACTATGTGCCAAATACTCTGATCAATAAAGTATCTCAGTTTAATCCTTACCTCACCTGGACAGAATCTGCACAGTAAGCCTAGGACTTTAACATGGGTCTGGATGGTGCCCCTGGAAAACTCAACTGCTATAGTCAGCTTGAGAAATCTTTCCTGGTATCCTCAGGCAGAAACAAGTACCCATTCCCTACCCAGAGTTACACTAATTTACATGATCATTGACCTACTTCCCTAAAATAGTGCCTTCAGGGCAGGGGCTGGCTTCACTACCCAGCCCAGGCACATATTTGGCACAAGCTCCTCTCTGAGGCACAGGATGACTCCTGAGCCCACAACACCCAGCACCGCCTCCAGTGCAGGCCATACCACCCACAGCTGGTCAGTTAGGCCTACCAACTCTACCTCCAAATGTTCCTCTAATCCAGGGGCTGCAAAGTAGAAGCCTTCTCAAGCATCTTACCTTTTTCATTTTTAGTTTTTAATGGCATCTGAATGTTCTTAGGCTGAATAGGCATGCCCTAGTACTCCACAAGCCTCTTTACTCCCCACTGGCACCACTTTTATAGCCCAGAGCCCATGACCAGTCCCACCTAATTCATCACCAGGAAGAGTGCAGCTGCCTCCTTAATTTAATGCCTGGCATAAAGCAAATGCTCAATAAATGATGAATTGAAATGCTTTCCAAACACAGGTCATGGGAAGATTTCTTGGTGACAGCAGAGCCATAGTGGAAAACAATGAATAGTTTAGGTGATCCTACTTTTGTGGGAGAAAAAGTGAAATAATGACACTATTTTTGAAAAGTACCAGCAATCTCTGGGCTACAAATCCTTTTCAGTCCTCATCCTGCTTACCACCCACACAGTTAGCCCTAGCTGATCCTTCCTCCTGGAAAATTGCCTCTCTTAAGAGTTTAGAGCCACATTCTCCTTGAAGACTCCAACAGCCGCTGCTACCAATATCCTGGACTGGCGCCACTTCGTCTGTTTTCATAGACACAGCTTCCATGTAACTATCCGCCTATGAGCCTACAACTGCTTCTTAACTAGAATCCCTACACCTTCCTCTTTCCAGTTTAATGAATGCAGTGAAGCTGTAATGCTTTCTCTCAATCATAAATGTGTCTCCAGAGCCCCTGTGTCCAAAATTCAGTGCATTGCTGCTGTCACAGCACTTCACAGAACTACTCTAACTGCTGCCTCACTGGCTGGAGCCACATCTTACCCTCCTGCTAATCTGTTCCAATGATAAGATGCACATGGGTTTTAAATCGTAAGATGCTCTACAAAGGTACAGCTCTAAAAGCTGCATTTATCTGGGTATTTGCTGATCTTTCCCAATTGTTATTCACTCTAAAGGTGATCTCCATAAAACCTTAGATTTTACTTGAAGTAAGTTTGCATAGCACGAAATAAACTTATTTTCTCCTCCTCTAGCAGCAGCAAGAAGAATCAACCTCTGAATTAAGGAAAACAGAATTTAAGTTGGAATTTTAGCATTAATTCAGATTTCAAACTGAATTCTCACAACCAGCTCTCTTAATCATTCCCTCAATGATAATTCTGTCTTCCAGTTTCCAGACAGCAACCCCATTCCCTTCTTGTGCTACTATAAACACACAAAGCTGTATATTCTGGTATTTACTAGAGTTCCATGAACTCTGCTGGTATTCAATAAATATTAATTGAATTTATCCTTTACTTAATGTCAGAGGCATTAACTGGCTATAATCTATTTGCACAAATAAGAAAAAATGTCAAAGAGCAACATGAGATTTTATGTATTACTAATCTAGTTTAAGGCAGGTAAGAATGTGGTAAGTAAATGGCTGTTTTTCATTACCATAGTATGAACCTTCTAACTTTAGCACACCCTTGCTACAATAAAAACTGCCAAATCTAATTCTTCTTCCATAACTAGGAGGTGATCATCATAAGCAGCGATGAAAATTTAAAGTGGAAACAGCACTGTTAAAAGAAGGCTGCCACCATGAGATGCGGTGATTGTCTCCTTAATGGCAAAACTCCTTCTTAAAGCTTTCTGAATTTTCATGTTGATCAAAGAACCCTTTTTATTTTCTACACAAGAGACCATTTAAAATTTTCTCCTTAATTTTTATTATTACTTGGAATTTCTTTATATTAAAACACAGAACCTGATTTTCTCACATCTGTCTTATTTTAGTAAATTCAAGTCACAAATGTCCATTTGAAGCATATTAAAATTTTCAAGCTTTACGTTTTTTCAATTTTTTTAAGTGTGCCTGAGAGCTAAGTGGAACTCTTTATTTTTCAGTTAATTTTTCATACAGTTAAATAGTTGGTATTTAGGCTAATTTGCTAAAATAACTAACATAGTCTTAAAAGATAATCCTAACCCTCTTGCTGTATTTGGCTCTCCCTTTCCAAGCCACTACATACTGCCAGTCTACTGTGCCAGCAGGGAAATCTACTACACATTTCTACAAACCAGCCAACTTTTGAGCAGGGTATTATTCTCTTATGAACAGGCACTACGATGCTGCGTAAGGGAAAGAGTCCCATGGTGCTACTGTCTTTCAGAAGGCACCACACACAGATGCACGTGCGTGCATGCACACACACACACACACGCACACATACACAGTGATTTAGAGCTATCTGATATTGCTGAGAAGTGATATAAGTAGGAAACTTTGTAGAACTGATTGTTTAAAAAATAAATATCTATCAAATCATTGTACCATTTTATGGCCTCAAAAAAAGCAAGAAATATATAAATATGAAACCAAATTGTATACACCAAAATTCTTTCTAAATGTTTAAAATAGTGATAAACTAGATTCTTGAGGCCACCCAATTTCCTCAGTTCTTTTAGTCAGCTGCACATCCTTCAGAGGCCACAGACCATGCTTTGCAGTCACTGTTTCCGTCTGTCTCCCTCTTTCTCTCTAATGGTAGTGGCTATTCAAGGAATAACTCAGCAGGAGTCCTATTCTATGTTACTCAGCATAATTTGAGTCCCTTCTCCACACATTCCTTCAAAGGACTAGCTCTTGGTGACCTCCCATGACCTGGTGTTCAGGTTATAATCTCAGCACAGGACTGTGTGCAAGTTACTGTGCTAGGTGCTTCACATAAAGCACGCTATTTATTCTGGCCCTCAGCTACAGAAGAGTTCCTATTTCCACTTCCCAGCTGAAGCTGCTAGAGAGCAGACAAAACGCAGGTACTTACTACCTCTAAAGCAAGTGACCTGACACATGACTTAATACTGCCATCTATTGATTTGATGAATGGGTCCAATGTCTATTTTGCGTGGCATAATCTCACCTCTTAGAGTTTTACTTTCTATCACAGCTTAACATAGTGTTAAGAATATGAGCCCTGAAGCCAGACTACCGGGTCTAAATCCCAGTTCTGTAACCTACCAGCTGTGTTACCTTAGGCAACTCACTTAACCTCTCTGTGCCTCAGTTTCCTCATCTATAAAAGGAAAATAATGATAGTTCACCAATCTCAGGGCTGTTGCAAAAATTCAATAAATAAATATCTGTCAGCACTCAAAACAGTCCCTGGCATATGGTTAGCAGTACCTGATTCTTAACATGATAATTTAATACTTGGGTTAGATGCCTTGCTTTGGTTCATCTCAAGAGCTGAAATTGGACTTTGGCATTAAACAGATACAGGTTTGAGTCCTAATTCTACTGTATAGCAGCTGTGCCTTGGAAATTAATTTTTGTTAGCTTATTAGTTTTTATATTTTTAAATTATTATTAATCGTTAAATCAAAAAAAATGGAAAAGGCATGTGTGGGTGTGGGTGTAAAATCCTCTCTACCCTAAAGAGCTGCTGTCAGGATGAAATTCAACTGTGCCAGGTACCAAAGACTACCAAAGGTCCATCTGGGCACTTCTTGCCAGCAAAGCTTACCCCCACTGTATAGGTTGACTATTATCTGCCTAGCCTCTGTTGCAACTAGAGTGAGGTAATATGATCCATTTCTAACCAAGCACACTCTGGGAAACCTGCTGGAGAATTTTCTGGCAAGTTTTTCCTTCTGAGAGAAGAGACTGGTGAGAAAAAGTCATCCTTTAGGTGTGGTCCTATGAGGATACGATGCTGCACCATCCATGTGTTGGCCACAAGGGGACAAGCCTACAGAGTAAAGCCAGTGCTGTGATGAGGGTGGCAGAATGAGGAGAAGGAAAGAGGAACCTGGCTCCCTGCGCTCACTGTTCCACCACTGCACAGCCGCAAACCACCGTGTCTCCAGGTGTCTCTTCGAGTGAGATAATTAGATGTTCTTATGTTTAAGTCATTTTTACGCTTTCTGTTACTTGTAATTTGAAGTTGCCTCATTCAGAGGTCAATTTTTCTCCTCTCAACACCTATTATTTGTCCTATCCACCAGCACATTCTCTGAAGGTTCTAAGCTATTTCCAAGAAGCTGTCCCTTCTTGCTCTCTTCTAAAGTCTATGATATCATCAACTCCCCCAACTGCACCTGTTTCTGGTGCCAGTTCACCAACTGCCCTAGTACCAACTCAGGACCATTTGCAAGTATCTGCCCATTGCTAGTTACCTTACACCAATATGTTCATGTAACTGCATTTTCTTTCCTACACAAGTGTGATTACATAAGAATAAAACCAATCCCTAAGACCTCCTTTTTGAAAGGGTAATAGTTCATATTAACAGTTTGTTGAACATACTTTACTGAGCAGAGGCAATACAAGTTGTTATAAGGTTTTAAACCATATCTGAAAAACATAAGAGATTGTAAAATATTCTTGGGCACTTCTGCCATAGTCTTCCACACCTTCAATTCTCCTCCAAGAAAAGGAGGAAGTGCACACAACTACACAAACAACCTTCAGAGCTGGTCAAATAGGTAGCTCTAGGATGCCAGGGGCTTTCCAGGTCCACTTGGAACTGTAGATCACCAGGACCACTGCGGCTAAATCTGGCATTCTTTCACTCAGCCCATTCCCAAATTTGCTTTATAGCATGTGGACCCTGAGAAATCGTTAGAAATTTCTCTGTAGGAATTTTCTGCTTGAAAAGTACTTTCTGTATTCATCTCTCTCATATAAAACTGGGTATATGTTACTAATAATTAAATGAGTTGTATACTGATGGCTTCATTTCACTAGCATTGTCTTGACCACTGTCATATATTAAATACTTTATTTCCTGAGCACATGCATGAACGGGGAAACTAAAATTTGTAAACTTTTCTTATCAACTTGCCCAAAACTGTACATTCCTTTGAGTGTTTCAATTAAGAAAAAAACTGAGAGAATCTCGACCTACTTCTCCATATAGTTCAATATTTAAAATAACTTAAAGTAAAATTTATGAAATGTTTAGACAGAAATTTCCCCAGATTAAAGTAACAATTAGAATGGATAAAATCAAATCAGTTTTATATAAACAGTGAATACAGAAACACATGAGTACACTCCTGAGGTAAATTTTCACTGCCAAGATTATGACTTGATTCTTTGTGAGATGCTTTCTGGAGCACTGGAGGAATGCAGTCCCCCTTAGACATCCTCAGCAGTACACCTCTGACACACACAACTCTGTGGCTGGTAGGACTGTGGGTAACGCCTCCTGACAAGGAACCAGGCTGCTCTGCAGTATGCATGTGGTACACAGATGGCCACAAAACAGAACCTCTGCAGGAACCAGTAACGGGAGGTTGAACTGAAACCTCTAAGGTCACATTCAAGGCCAGCAATGTGTATTCTTCTCAGGCCTTATGCCCAAAGCATGTGCTCACCCTTGAAGACTTTATTCTTAGAGGCAGTCTTATGCACCAACTCTCCAAAAATAAGCCCTACTGAAAAGAAGCATTAGTCTGGGGGAGCTGTCCTAACCAGTTGGTAAGCAGTCTGTCCATTTTTATCATCTTTAAAACTAAGTAATAAACAAGAAAGAATAGACAGTGGCCTAACAGTATAATTCACAGTCCTAAACTAGCTTCCCAAGTAAGGGGACATGAAGAGCATTATTCTCACAAAACCTAGAAGCTGATTTTAATTCTATTTTAACATAGGACGTAAGTGCACAAGCCAGGATATATCTGTGTTTGATTCAAATCTCATATATTCAGAGATTATATTCAATCTGGTACTTAGTCAAGAGGGGCCCCAGACCCTTGGTTACTTCTAAGGCAAGAGGCATATCAAGTATTTCACCCCATTTATGGTATTAGTAATTTCTAAGACTAGAGGCAGATTAAGTATCTCACCTCATTTATGGTACTACAGAATAAAATATAATAGTATTTCTATAGATTTCAAACATGAATTAATCTCTAAATATGAGGCAGCTCTTGTAGATACTATCGGGAACATAAAGCAGGGGTCAGCAAACCCAGGCCCATGCCTGTTTTTAAAGTTGATTGGAACACAAGCATGCTCATTCATTTACATGTTTGTTTACGGCTATGCACGCTACAGTGGGAGCTCAGTAGTTGCAACAGAGATCATTAAGGCCTGAAAAGCCAAAAATAATGCCTATTTGGCCCTTTTCAGAAAAAAATTTGACAACCTCTGCTAAAAAGTATATATAATATAAAGCATTTTATGTTTGAACTTTGAATGGGTAGTAGATCAGGAAAGGTGAGCTTAAGAAAGAAGGTTTTGCCTGAGTTACTGGGTTACAAAAAAGAAAGTAGGTTTGTTAAAGTCTCATTTAAAGGAAAGATCAAATGTCTAAAAACTGGTCTTAAGTATTACGCTATTCTGAAATTGTTAAGAGTGATAGAGACTGCCGTGAGTCCCAAAGATCCGTAGCTGGGTAACTGAACTATCTCTGTGCAGGTTTTCTCTGTATTTTCCAGAAATGCTTTAAGTTAATGTCTGTTGTAGTCTCACTCATAGAGGGATATGCTGTCATCTTTGCATGACCGTAAATCATACTTCAAGGCACCACCCCATAATCCCCACTGTGTTTCAATTTACAGGGGAAAAGCAGGGTCCTATTAGAGCAGAGTGGCATGCTTCTGAGCAGATAGCCTGCGGCCCGAGGTGGACACCAATCATCAATCCAGATTTAGGACCACTTTTTGTTTTGAGCTGAAAAAGACCTTTGATTCTCTGTAGTTTCCTGGACTTTCATGAACTCATCGAATTTTATGCTGAAACACAGCTTTTTTTTTTCAAAAGTCTGAAAATATTTTTTAAGAGTTTAGGATACTGATAACCAACAGATGTGAAGAGTTGAACGCGCTCTGGGTAAGAGACTTCCTCTTCCCTGCTACTACAACTACCTCACAGCAAGACAACCCTCTTTCTGACCCCATCTTCCACCCCTCCCACCTTTGGAACTGTTAGACTAAATGATCTAAAACCCACTGTCAGTCATCGCAAAATCCCCCATAAATTCTTAACCTTTTTTCTCAAACATTCCCTAACGTCTCCTGCTAAATGAACCTTGGTTCTCCCCTGAAGACACTGTTTCCTGAAGCTGTCCCACTGTACAAAAGAGTGATGTCCCAGCAGACCCACAGACCCATGAGTGATAGAAATAAATGCTAGCTGATGTAAGCTACTGAGATTTTGGAGTTGTTTGACATGTAACACAGGCAGCAAGAGTTGACTGTTTTAGAAACTGATACAAGAGGGGTGCTGCCACAACCAAACTCTAAAATCTGTGGTACTGCCTTTGAGACAAGGTGGTAGAAGACAACAAAACATTTATTGGAACTTAAAATGGAGACACAATATGCAATATGGCTGGTAAACAGTGCCCTGCAATAATCAGGAAGGTAGAAAATGTATCAAATGAAGTTGTAGCAAAGCTGCCCTAAGTGACCCACAGAAAAGAGAGAAATAGATGTTTAATGTTGTAAGCTGTTAAAACCTGAGGCTTATTTACCATGCAGTATTATTCCAACAATAATGGAGTATCTCAAAGGCCACTCATACTATTTGTCGATGAGATCCCATCCACTCTGGGCTATCTGAGAACGCTCTGGGCTATTCGACAGGTAAATCTGATACTTTCAGGACAAGAAAAAATTGAAGTAATTTTTTCTTGTCCTGAAAGTATCAGATTTACCTCTCTACAAGTTCATTTCTAACACTAAACATCTTGTAATGTCACCATTTAAAAAAATCCTTTCCTGCCCACCTTGCCCTACTTTATTTAACCTAGTCTCAGCACAACTGCTGCAATAAATCTTTAAATACCAAAGTCAGATTATTTCTTTTTGGCAAATTCTTTCACTGTGTTTCCAGGTCACTCAGAGTAAAAGCCAAAGTCCTGTTACAGTCGGCCTGCCCTTCCCTTCCTTCCTAGTCTCCTGTTACCACTCTCCCCCAGATCATTCCACTCTAGCCACACCATCATCCGTGCTGGTCCTTGCACACCTAAAGCAGGCTCCTACTGAAGAGCCTTTGCATCTGCTGTGTTCTTCTCAGAATGCTCTTGCTTACGGATCCAGACAGCTAGACCTTATTCCCATCTTTGCTCCAGTGAGACCTCTTTGAGTTCCTCCCTGTCCACCCTATTTAAAATTTACAACCATCCATTTTTGTTTTCTTTCATCTATAGTACTTACCATATATAATCTATAAGATACTTTAATTGTTTATTTACTGTCTCCCCAGATGGAAAGAAAGCCCCAGAAGGCAGGGGTTGTAGTCTGTCCTCTTTCAGATCTATCTCCCTAGTGTCTACAATGGTACTTTGACACACAGTAGACAGTGGCTATTTGTTAAATTAATGAATGAGTGCGTAACGTAAGAATCAGGCCTAGTTTATAATTTTACATTTCTGATTTATGAACTAATAAGCCAGGCACTTAGACTGGGAAAGAAATGCTGCAGTAAAGACAAAGACTATAGTTTTAGTAAGATTTTTTTTACTTTGGTAATAATTTCTTTTCTCTCATTTACAGTAAAGGAAATAAAAAAAATTATGAGGACTACGATTCAACATAATTACATTTAGAGCCCCTGGACTGAAGCCTTATTTTCAAAATTACAGGGTTTTTTTATATTTCTAATATACAACTTTTTACTATCACAGAAGAATTGTACCTCCAGGGAGTATATTTGTATGATGTACCAACTTCCTGAGAAATAAATAAAACATTCAGCTATAATTCTTAAAACATACAACAATTTACTCAGTAACAACTAGGATGAATTTTCTGGAAAGCAGTATATGAAGTTCAACTCTTCCATTTCAACTAACTGCCTTTCACGTTTTTCCTTGTCAATCTTTCTCCAAACTGAAATTAAAAACTTTTAAATTATTCCTGTGCCAATGCTCAGATATTACTAAAAGTAACCTTTCATCAAGCCAATTCTTTTAGACGGAAAAAAAAAACTAACAATATTTGTAGATAAGCACCATATAAACACCCCTTGAGTGAAAAGCCTGTTTACTTACGACACAGATAACACATACCTTTCAGACATGAGAACAAACAGGAAATTAAATTAAAATGAGCACTTCTCAGTATCAATGAATAAGTTATATGAATTTAGACACTAGATTTGGATGTAAAATGCGTTGCTTCAGTTAACCAAAATTAAATTTTATTTTAAACCAGAACATTTTACAATAAGGGTACCTTAGAATTATTTTGCTAAGCGGAAAAATCCCTCACAAAACTAAAAATTCGAGACAGAGAGAAAGAAGAGAAAATAATCCACTCTTTATTGTAAGCGCTAAAATGTCACATCTACCAAGCCTTTGAAGATTACTTTGATATCTTCTTTTCCCCAAGGAAGTCATTACTTGTATTTCAGTGAAGACAGGGCTGACAGACACTGACTCCCTCATTAAAGATTTCCTTTTTGTGGGAACTTAGCAAACTAATCATACCATTTTCAAATTCATTTAACAGGTATATTTTGGTATGCTGAAGATAAAACCATTATATTACCTGCAAGTAAAAGTTTCAACTGTTTTGTAACTCTAGCGGTAACTTTTATTTTTTATTACTTACCAAGTCCTAAAAGATCCACAGTGGGCTCCACAGTTTTTTTAGGGCTGCTACTTTTTTTAGGCTCCAGTTGCTGATCTTCTTTCTTCTGTAGCTTTAAAGTAAATAATTGAATTTATTAATTTTTCTTAAGTATATTTAACAAGATTTTAAGCCCCAATTAATTACATATGTTTTTGATAAAGTTAGTGTTAAAAAAAACAAGTAAACATGATTGTTGAACTTGCAATGACAATCATTACACACTGGGACCCCAAAATAGTGAATAAAACAATTTAACTCTTAATAAAATTGTTCTTAAACACTAGCTCTTTTATATGAAATTATACATTTTGAAGAAATGCATTTCATATTATTTCCTAGCTACTATTAATGTACTTCTGTGATATGATTTGGCTCTGTGTCTCCACTCAAATTTCATCTTGTAGCTCCCATAATTTCCATCTTTTATGTAAAATTATACATTTTGAAGAAATGTGTTTCATATTATTTCCTAGCTACTATTAATGTACTCCTGTGATAGGGTTTGGCTCTGTGTCTCCACTCAAATCTCATCTTGTAGTTCCCATAATTCACATGTGTTGTGGGAGGGACCTGGTGGGAGATGATTAAATCATGGGGGCGGGTCTTTCCTGTGCTGTTGATCTGACGGTATTATAAGGGGAGGTTTCCCTGCACAAGCTGTCTTTGCCTGCCGCCATCCGTTTAAGATGTGACTTGCTTCTCCTTGCCTTCCATCATAATTGTGAGGCTTCCCAAGCCACATGGAACTATGAGTCCAATTAAACCTCTTTCTTTTGTAAATTGCCCAGTCTTGGGTATACCTTTATCAGCGGCATGAAAACAGACTAATACATCCTGTTAGCTGGGACTGGGGAGGCCTTGAAGTCTTCATGAGCACACTATTAACCCATCATCCATACACTGTATGATACATGAGACACAATGGCCAAGAAAAGCCTAATGAAATGGAATTATATACTTTCTTCCTGAATCTACAGTATTAATCACTTTTTACATATAATATTATTCTAGTTCTCAGGAGCCCAAGTCATAGTTAATACATTCCAAACTTATTTTCCCACAAAAAACATTGTGTAGGACAGAATGAAAAAATCTACATCTACTGGATTCCCAATTCTAAAGCCAACCTCTATTAAACTAAGAAAATAAAATATTGAGTTGAGTACAGCAGCTCACACCTGTAATATCAGCACTTTGGGAGGAGCAAGTGGGAGGATCTCTTGAGCACAGGAGTTTGAGATGAGCCTGGGCAACATAGCGAGACTCTGTCGCTACAAAAAATGAAAAAATTAGCTGAGTGTGGTGGTGCACACCTGTAGTCTCAGCTACTTGGGAGGCTGAGACTGGAGGACTGTTTGAGCCCAGGAGTTTGAGGCTGCAGTGACCTATGACAGCACCACTGCACTTCCAGCCTGGGGGACAGAGTAAGACCCTGTCTCTTAAAAACAAAATGAAATAAATAAAAAAAGAAAACATCCATTCATTTCTCAAACCATTTCAAGATCATTTCTTCTACAACTACCTAAAAAATTCACGTTAGTTATTATATGAGTTCAATTTTTGTTAGCTATTAGACATACGTTAACTTCTAAGAACATATATCTATCCTTGTCTTTAATCACTATACTCTCCCTTAGAATTATTGTCTAATCAATCAGCCTACATTACCAGATATCAATTCTTTAATAACTCTCAAATATAGAATTAGCCAACTATAACTATATATAATTTTCAGAAGTTTAACATAATCCATTTCACATTCTCTATTCTTTCACTTTTCAACCTCTAATATAGGTTCAGACTTATCTTGCTTATCACAAGGATTTCAGAATAATTTCAAGAAAAATATCCCCTGTAGTCATGAAGTAAGCAATTCTCTTCAACTGATGACTCAATCTGTGTTACCATACATAATCAAATCTGTAAGGGAATCTGAGGATCATACGGCCACAAGCATGCAGACTTCAAATATTCCAGGGCAGAATCCTAGCAGCTTCCTGAGGTAGGTCATCATTGGTCACATCACAGCCTATGATACTCTGGAGAGTGTCTTAGTCTCTAAGTAGGTAATTAAAAAGTCTAATCCCGGTTTTAATTTGGCTTAAAAATCAGAAAACTTTAAAGTTGAAAATAAACTTAGATAATCTGGCCAAACACATTCATTATGCAAATTAACTGAGGCTCAGATGTTAAGTGCCAAATAGGAATACAGGAACTAAAATTCTTATTTTCTGCCACTCCAAATTTAGCCTTCTTTTTTGGGTGTATTTTACTGAATCTTCCTCCATGGAAAAAAGCACAACACAAACTAAACTTGTGAGGAATTCCTTCCTATTTATTTTCTATGATCTAAGAATTTGGAACCTCTTCAAGCTAAAAATGATCTTTTTAAAAAATTCAAATAGAAATTCTGGATAAGGTGTTTGTAACCAAATTAGAACTACCTTTTTAAACGCTGCTGAGTATGAAACTATCTGTCATGGTTTGAAAAGAAAAAAAAAAAAGCCAGATCGAGCAATGCAGAGGTCTTCTAGCAATCCTGACTTCCACTTCCAGAGCTACTACAAATAATTTGGAAAATACCTTTCTTTCCAGATGTTCACACATTTATCTGTGTTCTAAAAGCTTCTCATCTTCTTTAGATTTCAATTTAAACAGGTAGTCATCAACCATTTCCATAGGAAACTGTATAACTGAGAACATAGTGTATAGTTGTGCAAAGTAAAGAGAAGCATTAAGGCAAGAATAGGGAAATCCTAAAGAGTTTATCAAACTGCGGGTAGGACCCTCTAGCAGTTTTTGAAATCTATTTCACGGGCCACAACTAAACATTTTTTTTGGCATTTAAAAATGATACACAAAAGAAAATAGAGCACACTGCATAAAGGTAAATATTCCTAGATTGTTGTTTTGCACATATGCACACACACGTGAGCACAAATCTGGATCATAATGTAAAATGTATTTCTTAGCAGAGTGGTAGGTTGAGAAACACTCCTCTAAAGACAGTCTGCTCCTTTGCTCTTATAATGGGTCAAATCATAAATAAGAAATGTCTATGCCCTAATCCCTATTATTCCAAATAGCGTTGGCTATTCTAGATGGATTTCAACAATTCAGACATGAATTTTCCTTAGAGTTGGCATCTGAAAGGTTGTCCCACAAATCAAAAAAGCAAAAGGATTGATCACTTTAAAATCTACTTTGCATCCCTCCATTATCAAATCTTGTGGAGGCCATCACATGAACACATCAATGTGTGGCACAGGTAATTTTAGAGATTACTATTCTGTGTCTTCATAGTACATACATTATATATTTCTTCATATATGTTGGTAAAAACTAGAAAGATTAAATTCAGATGATACTCTTCATCAATGGTAAGTATAAACATAAGAAATTAACCTCATTATTTTTATTTTTAAAACATCTAAGGACAGATATACCATAGCACAAACTACATAGGTAAGGAATCTTTCTAAAATTCTAGATGGAGGAACAAATACTTAATCTTTTAGAGCTTAATATCTATTAAGAGTTATTAATTTTCTATATAGTTTTCTTCAAAGACTTTCTAATAAAAATTGAAAGTTATTTTTAAACTTAAAATTATTTTTACAGTTTTTGTGTAAAATGACAGGAAGTACTTATTTTCCTAGTCCTAGATGAGTAATAATAGCTAAAAATATAGACTAGAGAGATGCTATTGTTGGAATGTATCACCCAAAGTTCACATGTCAAAAATTTAATCCCAATGTAACAGTGTTGAAAGGTGGAGTCCAGGAAGACAGAATTAGGTCAGGAGGGCTCTGCTCTCATTAACAGATCAATATCATTACCACAGGCATAGGTTAGTTATCAAGAGAGTAAGTTTGTTATAAAAACAATTTTAGCCCCTTCTTGTTCAAATGCTCTCCTGCCCTTCCACCTTTCCAAACATGGGACGATGCAGCATGACGGACCTCACCAGATGCTGGTGCTGTCCTCTTGGACATCTCAGCTTCCAGAACCATGAGCAAATACACTTCTTTTGTTTAAAAATGAGTCTGTGCTAGTCTGTTACAGCAGCACAAAACAAACTGAGATGGAATAAAGAAAATCTTTGCATATATACTACCATTATGAAGGTTCAAAAAACCCTAAAACATGCAATCCCCTAAACAAAGATACACACATACACACACAGATTCAATGTTTTTTTAAAAATTTAAAAATATCTAGATGTTGTGTTTTATTCCATTACATTGTACATCTAAACCCAATACTATCACCAGCAAATCAAGGTGGGCAAAGCCTATCAAAAAAAGACTACTTCCACACCAAAAGCAATTGCAACAAAACCAACAATTTTCAAATCGGACCTCATTAAACAGCTTCTGCACAGCCAAATAAACTATCAACAGTAAACAGAAAACCTACAGAATGAGAGAAAATATTTGCAAAGTATGCATCTGACAAAGGTCTAATATTCAGATTCTACAAAGAACTTAAATTAAAAAGCAAAAAAAAAACTCATTAAAAAATGGGCAAGGACATAAGCAGACACTTTTCATAAGAAAACATACACATAGCCAACAAGTGTATGAAAAAATGCTCAACATCACTAATCATTAGAGAAATGCAAATCAAAACCACAATGAGATACCATCTCACATCAGTCAGAACGGCTATCATAAAAAAAAAAAAAGACGCTGGCAAGGTTGTGGAGAAAAGGGAACACACATACACTGCTGGTAGGGATGTAAATCAGTTCAGTCATTGTGGAAAGCAGTTAGGCGATTTCTCAAATAACTTAAGACAGAATTACCATTTGACTCAACAATCCTATTATTGGGTATATGCCCAAGGAATTATAAATTATTCTACCATAAATACTTATGCACACACATGTTCATCGTAACACTGTTCACAACAGCAAAGACATGGAATCAACCTAAATGCCCATCAACAGCAGTCTGGATAAAGAAAATGTGGTACATATACACCATGGAATACTATACAGCTATAAACAAGAATGAGATCATGTCCTCTGTGCAACATGGGCGGAGTTGGACGCCATTACCCTAAGTGAACTAATGCAGAAACTAATGCAGAAAAAATCAAATCTCATGAAATAGGAAGTCCAGAACAATTTTCTTCTTGTCCCTCATTACAATATCTGCAGCAACAAGGCCATTTAAATAATCCAGATTAATCAACAAGAGAGTAGCAGTACCCTGTGTACATGCTAAAAATCCTGTCTCATGGCCACGCTGAAGTCTACTCAGTTTCTACAGCAAAGCACATTTGATGCTCTTTGTACTTCTTTACAACATAAATCACCAATGTTAATGTTTAGAGAGGACCTATAAGCAGATTTCCAAAAGGTATGCCAATTAAACATTTTGGTTAACAAACATATGTGTAATAGATCATGTCTTCCTGAAAAGATTTTCTAAAATGGAAAAATCTTCAAGAACATGTTTGACTTTTTCCAGGTTTCTCTATAACACAACAAGTCATTTTTATCAAATATTTTCAAAACATAAAGGTTGTATTCAGGCACGGTGGCTCATGCCTGTAATCCCAGCACTTTGGGAGGCCAAGGTGGGTGGATCACGAGGTCAGAAGATCAAGGCCATCCTAGCTAACACAGTGAAACCCTGTCTCTAATAAAAATACAAAAAATCAGCCAGGCATGGTGGTGCGCGCCTATAGTCCCAGCTAATCAGGAGGCTGAGCCAGGATAATCTTTTGAACCTGGGAGGTGGAAGTTGCAGATTGCGCCTGGGAGACAGAGCAAGACTCCACCTCAAAAAAAAAAAAAGGTTGTAAACATTAAATAACAAACATGACTACATAAACTATCAATTGGTATTTTTACTCAGTATCATACCAATTGTATTGTACTTTGCAAATAATTACAAAATACAATTATTTAAGATACTTAAGATATAGCTATCATATAAACACAAAGTAAATAACATCTGGAAGCAAAATTTTAGATGATTTAAAAATAAAAATGCTATTATCTTGTTAGGATTTATGGGCAGGGATTACTAGCATGTGATAACGGTAAATTAATACTTTGATGACCACACCTTCCCTCATATAACTGTCATCTTTTTGATATTTCACATTCAGCTCAGACATGGCAAGCAATATGTACAGAATCATTCCACTTTAAATTCTTCTGCTATTAAAAACACTGCATAGGAAATTTGTCTTTTAATAAGTGAAGAATGCAGTCAACTGTGGGTAGATAAAATTAGGAAATCTATAATTTATTAAACAAAATTTTCTCACAAGCCAGAACATAAGTCTACTTAGATAAAGCAATTTTGTAAAATGTAATTTCCTTAGAGTCATATTGAGCAGATGTCTCATTCAAATTATTAAGGCTTTTATTAGCAGAAGCTTCACCACCCAATCTTTTTGTGATTCATAACGCTAATCCACAGAATATAATTGAATCAAAAACTATTTAGGTTCCAACTCCTACGTTTACCACCATTTCCTAGCCCTTTAAATAACAGACATAACAGCTGAGCCTCTAGAGTGTGATTCACTATTCTTCAGCTGGCCAGTTAATGTAGACAAGAGAATAGAGCACAAATTATAAACTACAATAGGGAAGTTAAGCAATTTTCTAAGTTCCAGTGGTAATTATTCAAAATTTTCTTTAAAAACTGACATCTCAAATTTTAACTTAGTTTATTTATAATCAGTTACCTTTAATATTCCTAGAATCTTACAGCTAGAAGGAACATAAAATGTATTACATTCAACTTGTTTATTTTAACATTAAGGAAATTAAGTGACATGACTTGTCCAAAGGCTCCCTAAGTGGCTATCAGGGCAAAGGTTTACCTCCTGACAGGGTTCCTTCCCCTGCACCATGGTGGCTTTTGCTGAATAATTTCTACCTATCAAAAATTAGATTAAAAATAAATATTTACCCAATGCTTAACAATACATGTATATTCTTACAATGACATAAAGGAAAACTGCAATAAAAAAAAAATTCATGCCGCGTATGGTGCCACATGACTGTAGTCCCAGCTATATGTAAGGCTGAGGTAGGAGAATTGCTTCAGCCCAGTAGCTAGAGAACAGGCTGGGCAACATAGCAAAAACACACTCAAAAAAAAAAAAACCGGAAAAAAAAAAACAACGAAAACACAATGTGATAGAAGGTCAGAGCAAGTATGCCAATAATTTTAACTCAAGGTACACTATAAAGACCACATGAAAAGTATGATTCCTTGAAGTTCAAAGGTGATGACAGTTGTAGGGGATTAGGATTTTATAAAGGTAGTGACATTAACTTCTAGGTGTGAAGGAAAAATAGGAAGGAGTCAAATAGGAGACAGTTCACTCTGCTGCCCAGGTTGGAATGCAGTGGCAAGATCGCAACTCACCACAGCCATGATCTCCTGGGCTTAGGCGATCCTTCTACTTCAGTCTCACAAGTAGCTGGGACTATAGGCATGCACCGCCATGCCCAGGTAATTTTCATTTTGTTTTGTTCGGGTTTGAGACAGAGGCTCACTCTGTCGCCCAGGCTGGAGTGCAGTGGTGCAATCACAGCTCACTGAAGCCTTGACTTCCCAGGAACTGGCAATGGCACCATGTGAAGAACACTGAGTGGGAAGACACTAGACGGTGGATGTATCTGACTGACCTGTCATTCTGCACGTAAGGAATAAAAGATAAATCTGAAGATTTTTATTTCCACAATGGGGAAGGAATTAAATAAAAAGCCAACTAGAGCTAGCACCCATATATGTCATTGTTTTTCAAAGGGGGTAGTGAAAAGGAAAAATATTACTCCTGGAGAAGTGTGTTGTGCATATGAACTGCACTGAGGAAGAACAATCTGACCACCACTGTTGTAGGTGGGAGGCTCTGTGGTTGTGAGGTTGTGAGAGCCATACTTTAAGAAAAATACTAATCTACTGCCTCAGTGGAACTTGATATTTGAAATATATTTTCTAACAAGTTACTCAACAACACGTACTTCTCAGAATACTATCTCATCTGATTACCTATTGAAATCTTCATATTCATAGTAGGTTTAACTTTTACTAAAATTTTGAGTAAAAAATTCATTGAGTTAATATTATCCACCATATTACCTACATTAGTTGTTTACTGAAACAAAGCTTTTTGACTATGTGCTATAAATAATAAAAATCAGAATTATATTCCTATATAGATGGATAGCTATAATTATTATGTTTGTTTGTATTTGTGTGCTTTCTTTTTTCCTTTTTTTTTTTGAGATGGAGTCTTGCTTTGTTGCCCAGGCTGGAGTGCAGTGGCGTGACCTTGGCTCACTGCAACTTCCAACTCCCAGGTTCAAGTGATTCTCCTGCCTCAGCCTCCCGAGTAGCTGGGATTATAGATGCCTGCCACCATGCCAAGCTAATTTTTATATTTTTAGTAGAGACGGGGTTTCTCCATGTTGGCCATGCTGCTCTCAAACTCCTGACCTCAGGTGATCCGCCCGCCTCAGTCTCCCAAAGTGCTGGGATTACAGGCATGAACCATCATGCCTGGCCTGTATTTGTGTGCTTTCAAAACTGAATTATATACAACCTTAAAACTATTTTATGTGAGAAAAAAATCTTGCATATAACTTTTATTCCCAATATCTTATTAAAAATCTTTACTTTCTTTTTCTCCTCTTTACCATTCTTTATAATATAGATCGTTTTCAAATTAAAGCTGTCAATACATAGAGTACTACTTTTTTGAATTTAATATTCCTTCTTAAATTGTATTTTTAGGGTTAAATTTACTACAATCTACATTTTATTTCCCCAATCACAGGGACATCTTTCAGTAAATGTTCTCTATAAGGCCTACAGACACTACTGTCCCAAACAATATTTCACTAGACTGGAGAAGTTATCAAGGATGTACATAAATTTAAGAAGCAGGAGCAGCCCTGAAGGCATTTAGTGGATTCATTATACGATAGACAAAACACTACGGTAATATCTCTGTTACACGTCCATTCTCTCTGTAAGAAAAACTTCCAGGGTTATGGAATCACTGCACATGATGATACAGCATATTTTACATTTGGACAATTGCAAATATTAGAAAGTTTCCTCTTCAGACAATTTCTAACATATCCCCATTTAACCATACTCTCTCTGTTAGAGCCATGCAGAAAACAAATGGAGGAACAAATTTGTAGAGCGGACCTTCTCCAAAACCACAGAAGACCATTAATTCAGACCAAAACTTTGGTCATCTAAAATTCAAAGACATTTTCTTTTGTGCTATATTCAGGACAGTTGAGTTTGGGTGGATTTACTTCAGAATTTCACATTTATGCAATTTGTTGGTATTTATTTTAAGACCATCGGAGGGATTTATTCTGTCATTTGATGTCTTAACTAATCTTTATTCCTTGGTCATCTGAAAATTTGAACAATATGGCACAGATACCCTCACTTAACAAAAATGCTGAAAAGAACAAAGTCCAGTACTGACCCCTGAAGAAAGCAGAGAACTTCCTCTAAACTGACAGCAATTCTATTAATTGGACAGTTGTCTATCTGGCTCATAATCTATCCTACTATCTGATCATCTACATCTTGATCAGAAGCATATTTAAGAATCTTGGCCAGTAAGCAAGCTTAGTCTGACAGGAAAAGAGAGAGAGAGAGAGAGAGAGAGAGAGAGAGAGAGAGAGAGAGAGAGAGAAAACGTATGTGTGTGTGTGTGTGTCACAGTTTCACTCTGTTGCCCAGGCTGGAGTGCAGCAACAAGATCACAGCTCACTGCAGTCTTGATTTCCTGGACTCAGGCGATCCTCCTACCTCAGTCTCCCAAGTAGCTGGGACTACAGGCATGCACTATCATGCCCAGCTAATTTTTGTTTTGTTCTGTCACCCAGGATGAAGTGCAGTGGCGCACAATCACAGCTGACTGAAACCTTGACCTCCCAGGCTCAGGTAATCTTCCCACCTCAGCCTCCCAGGTAGCTAGGACTACAGGTACACACCACCATGCCCAGCTAATTTGTTGCAGAGATGGAATTTCACCATGTTGCCCAGACTGGCCTTGAACTCCTGGGCTCAAGCAATCCACCTGCCTCAGCCTCCGAAAGTGCTAGGATTACAGGCCTAAGCCACCATACCAGCCAGAAACTGTTCTTAAAGAATCCATGGCAGGCAACCAGTGATTGCTGGTAAGGCTATGGAAAAGAAGTAAGCTGTTAAAAAAAAAACCATTTGAGTTTTGCATAGAATCCATGTCAAGCTTAATGATACATCATTCATAATCCATTACATTTTGCTTCTAAAAATCAAGATGCTGGCCCATCTTTAATCTCCTGGTTCCCTAGTTTGAAGCATTTCTCAAAGAATGACCTAGGAGTGCTTTATAAATAAAAGGTTCTAAAAAGTTTCTTATTATTGATCCCAAATACTGAACGGCTACACTGGTAAGTTTCCTTACTTTGCAGGGTTTTTGTGGGAATCAAGCAAAATAATTTAAAGAAAGTTCCTTTCACAGTAGCTGGCACATAAGTGCTTCATAAATGGTAGCTGGTAGTGGTTGTGGTAGTACATCTTATAGTTACATACCAGGACGAGTAAGCACTAGGTATACAAAAACGAAGAACACATGTTTCCTAAGTTTATATTCATACTCTAGTTATGCAAATGCACACAAATATAATCTGGTTCAGTGTGGATAACTGTGATGATGGAGTTAGAAAATAGAAGTTTTCTGGTGGCGCACAGGAGTAACATGCTTATTAGACTTAGCATGTGTGTGAATGATGAGGTAGGTGAACACATGTCCCAGTTTGCTAAAAATAACTCCAGCTAATGCTATTATTCCAACTTGACTGTTTGTTAATAGTGCCTGCTTTCACTCTTACAAGTATGTAATTTGAAATACCCATCATAATTATACGTAGAGCCTTTAACTTTAGACAGGAATTGGCAAAAGTACTGCTAAACTTGTCATTAACAGGTTCCTCTCTTGACAATGGTAAGCTCCTGTTCACAAGACTCTGGATTGCATGCAAATACCCAGTCACCTCTCAGTAGTTAAGTAGCAAGATTTTTTTTTAAAGGCAGTAAACCCAATAGGAGTGGCTATACCTTGATCTATATCTTTAACACTCATCTTACTGTTGTTATTCTTATTTTTACACAGTATTCTGGAGGTCTGCAGAGAAGAAAAAAAGGCAGTATTTGATAATACCACTTATTAGCAAAATTATGAAAGAAATAAAAATTAGCCAAACACCTGAGTTTTAATCCCAGCATGGACACTTCCCAGCTGGATGACTCTGAACAAGTCACTTAGTATCTCTAAACACGGCCAGCTTCATAGGTTTGCAACCTACGTAGTTTCACAGAGCCCCAATGCTACACTTAATATATTCCTATGAACATCTTGAAATTTGTAATAATTTTCTCTTTGAATATTTTGTAAATCCAATGGGACATAAGCTTAAACACAGGAAATATGTGCAATATGTGTTTCTCCACTGTTCCTTGCTGTCCATCTGCCTACAGGGCTCATGATGCTCCATGAGCACAGAGTTCAAATTACAAGACTGCAAGTGAAAACAAGATAAACATATTAGCTCTATGACAGAGTGAGTAGGGGCACTGACAGTTGCAAGAGACCATGCTTTCTGTTCCTACTAGAACTTGCTTCAAAAGCAAAAGAAGGCAATGGTGTTCTAAGAAACAAGGAAGATCAAAATATCCTATCTTACTCATGTCACTTCCCTATATTAGCCAACACATACAGTGAAAATGAAGACAGAGAAAGAAAAAAGATAGGGCAGCTGACAGTTCTTTTTCCTTTCCTCATTGGTAAACTGAAGGTACACAGAGTTGAGAGAAAATATGTGTATCAAGATGTGGAATAAAAACAGTAGAGTTAGTTTCTGCATGTTTCCACTGTTCTGTTAAGAACAAGTGATATATGCATGTACAATATATAGTATCATTTCATTGATTCCACATGAGTTAAATGTTCTGTATGCAATTAAAACTTCACTGCATAATATAAAAATAAATTATAAAATTCATATTAAGAATATAAAATTTTAATTTTTATTGACTTAAAACAACACTAATGAAAACATACCTTCCTAAGTACAGAGACTGTGGAAGAAAGAAAAAAGCTTTATATTTTAGTATCTTTAATGGTACTTTTTATTCCTGCTTTCCGAACAAGGGGTTTCTAATTTTCATTTTGCACTGGGCCCACAAATTATATAGCTAGCCCTGTGAGCCCAAGCTTTTGATTAGTAAAATAAGGATAATAATAGCTATCATATTGACCTTAGGACTGCTGAAATAATAATTAAGATTTATATTACAAGACTTTCCACTACTGGTCCAGCAAGCAGGGAGCTTGCAAGTCACCATTCTGTTTTAACAAGTAAAAAGCTGAACAAACTGGAAAATAAATACCTCTTTTTAAGTCTATCAAATAAAGTCACAAGGCAAACTGTAGCCCTGAAAACAAGAGAGACAGACGGGCAGATATACAGAATCAACTTACAGAGATAGAAACCCAGTACTAAGGTAGGAAAACCTGAACTGTAACTGACGAACTGCTGGAGGCTCAAATGTGGACCAGTCTGAGAGATTAAAACTTCAGGAGATCCAGTCATAGGGTGGCCCTCACACTTTTGAGTTTTACCTCCAGCATCTCAAGCAGGTTCCTACAGTGAAGATGAAAGGAAAAAAAACCCTTGGGCTCTGGCAGGGGGAACAGAAAAATAACTACGGTTGGCTTTCTGGAGCTGTGGCTTCCACATGCATAAATTCAACCAACCACAGATTATAAATATCCAAAATAAATTTTAAAAAATACAAAAAAATACAAATTAAAAACAGCATTCTGCATAGCATTTACATTATATTATGTATTACAAGTAATTTGTAGATTATTTAAAGTATATAGGAGGATGTATATAGGTTAGACACAGATATAACATTTTATATAAGGGACTTGAGCAGCTGCGGATTATGGTATCTGCGGGAGTCCTGGAACCAAACCCCCATGCATACCAACAGAAAACTGTATGCTGAAATATGATGCAACATTCTGTTCTTTTTAAAAAGACCTGCCCTAAAGAGAAACTATTTTACCAGAGCCTGACCTGCTAGGAGTTTTATAGAGCTTAACCTACCTCGTAGAGGAAAGAAAATAACCCAATTCTAGTCCCCTCCAGCCATCTTGTCTCACCTAAGGGGTGCAGTATAGAGGAATTTGTAAAGTATATAACCCAGGGGCACAGGCTTATTAAAAGACTGAGACCTAATCATAGGACTATAGAATACTTCGCCTCCCCCAAGATATTAATAAAGTCCTATTTATCTGAGTTCCTTTCACCCAGTACATCATGTCTAGCTTTCAATAAAAAATTACAAGACATACTAAAAGGTAAAAAGCACAGTTTGAAGAGAAAGACCAAGCACAGTCAATTATGGCAGAGATGTTAGAAATATCAGACCATGAATTTAAAACAGCTATGATTAGTATGCTAAAGGTTCTAATGGAAAAAGTAGACAACATGCAAGAATAGATAGGTAACATTAGCAGAGATGAAAATTCTAAGGAAGATAGAAAAGAAAGAAGTCAGAAGTGAAGAATGCTTTTGATGAGCTCATTAGCAGACTAGAGACAGATGAGGAAAGAATCTCTGCACTTGAAGACATGTCAATAGAAACTTCCAAAACATAGAAGCAAAATTAAAAAAAAAAAAAACTGAAGAAATGGAAAATATCCAAGAACTGTGGGACAATTAAAAAAGTGTAACATACATGTAACGGAAATCACAGAAGGAGAAGGAAGAATGGAACATAAGAAATATCTGAAACAATATGACAGAATTTTCCCCAAATCAACATTGGATACCAAACCACACATCCAGGAAGCTCACAGAACACCAACTAAGATAAAAGACCAAAGAATTATACCAAGTACATCATTTTCAAACTGCAGACAATCAAAGTTGATCCTTTGCCCTTACCTTTTCTTGCTTCTTTCCTTCCCCTTCCTATTTTTGGATGTTATAGAAATAGACTGAAAAGCCATATAGCATATTGGTCAAGGATACATACTCTGAAGGCAGACTGATCATATTCAATTCTCATAGTGGCCACTATTCAATAGCTGTGTGACCATGAATAAATTGTCAAACTTCTGTCTCTCAGGTTCTTATCATAAATGAGAATAATAATAGTATCAACCTGATAGAACTATTGTGAGGGCTAGGAAATAATATATTTAAAGAGCTTAGAACAATGCCTGGCAAATATTCAGCACAAAGTATGTGCTTGCTATTTTTACTACCTTCAATGACCCATCTAATTGTTGACCCTTTCAACTGGGAAGCAACATTCTTAAGTATAAGCTTTAACTTAGTAAAACTACCTTCCATCAAAGTATATATTGAGGAAGTATTTTCCTAATTTCCTATTTAAGGAAATTTCTAATTTACTAAGAAGGACTGTAAAGCTTGCATACTTACTGAACAAAAGCCTCTCTTTCATTAACTAGGAAATGAAAGCTTTGCACATAAAGTAATTGGATTTCTTCCCTTTTTATTGCCTCAATTGCAATAAAGCTTCAAATGATTGCAAAAACATTTTAGAGATTCCATGAAGGAAAAAAGGTTCTCAATTTACTACGAGCCTATAATAGAACTTAAAATACGGTTTTCTGCTACAACCTACACATTCTTTATCATCACAGTTACTTTAATAATAAGCAAGTATTAAAAAGCTATTATAACTTTGGCTAGTTTCTTCTTTTAGGCTTGCGGGCATTGCAGTATATGGTTATTTAACTAACAAAGTAAAGTTATTATCATCTTGCTATTGCCTTCTGTTAGGTAATAATTCTTATTTTAGGTACTCAATTCTTTCTTTTTAAAACTAGGTAAAAACGAAACAGTAAGAACAGAGCAAACCATCTTGGCTGAAAAAGCTTTTTTCATGTAGAAGCCAACATTGTTTCAGGCTAATTAAATTAACTCATTTAAAGATAACCTCTCAACTGCCAGGACATTCTGGATCCTTTATTAGCACTGAATAAGAAAAATATTGGCTTCCATACTCCCTAGGATATTTTTTTTCATGACAATACCATATACTTACGAGAATGTTTATAGTAGCTTTATTCACTGAAGCCCTAAACCAGAAACTACTCAAATGTCCACTAACAGCAGAATAAGAAAATAAAGCATGGCACATGTAGACAACAGAAGAATCTTCAGCAATAAAAATGATAATGCAATGAATGACACGAATGAATCTCACAGACACAATGGTCAGCAAAAGAATCCATACAGAGGAAGAGTTGCATGGTATGATTATATTTAAATGAAACCCAAAAACAGAAAAAACTTACCTTGTTGATATAAATCTAAATAGTAATTCAAAATTTTTAATAATCCTCTTAATTGTCTCTTAAAAAAAACAGGACATCACGAGAAAATGGGGGGATGGGAATCCTAACAGGAACTTCAAGTGCTACCTACAGTGGTATTTACTAAGGAAAAGGATACAGAAATCAAACTTTAGACTCCACAGGAACAGTCTTCCATTACCACAAATTTAGCATCCCCCAGCCCAGCTCCACTTTCTCTTCTGAAAAAAAAGAGGGATAGAAAGCCAGGAAAGAAGAGAGAGACGACTAAGGGAAGCAGACGGGTTTGTTTTTGTTTGTTTGTTTGTTTTTTGCACCTTCCCCTCTGGGAAGCAGGTTTAATAAAGAAACCTCTCCACTTCAACATCCTGCCTCAAGGCCAAGAGTACCTCCTGGATAGCAATTCCTAAAAGAATTCCCCATTATAACCTTCTCTATTCTGTTTTGCTTGCAAATACATTTGTATGTGGCAAAACAGTATAATATGAAATCCACAGAAATAGGCTTTTTCTTTTTTTTTTTTTTTTTTTTTAAGATGGAGTTTTGCTCATCGCCCAGGTTGGAGTGCAATGGCACGATCTTGGCTCACTGCAACCTCTGCCTCCTGTGTTCATGCAGTTCTCCTCCCTCAGCCTACCGAGTAGGTGGGATTACAGGCACCCACCACCATGCCTAATTGTTTTCGTATTTTTTTTTTAGTAGAGATGGTGTTTCTGTTGGCCAGGCTCATCTTGAACTCCTGACCTCAGAAAATCCGTCCACCTCGGCCTCCCAAAGTTAGGCTTTCACTATAAAGAAGATTTGATGCACTCCAGCAATTCTAAAATTACTTGAATATTTAAAAGTAGAATTTAGAAAGAGGAGATCATGAGATCAAGAGATCGAGACCATCCTGGCCAACATGGTGAAACCCCATCTCTACTAAAACTACAAAATTAGCTGGGCATGGTGGCACATGCCTGTAATCTCAGCTATTCAGGAGGCTGAGGCAGGAGAATTGCTTGAACCTGAGAGGCAGAGGTTGCAAAGAGCCGAGATCGCGCCACCGCACTCCAGCTTGGCAACGGGGCGAGACTTTGTCTCAAAAAAAAAAACAAAAAGAGAAAGTGAAAATAATGGAGAAGTGGGAAGTGGGAACAGAAAGAAATACCTGACGCTGATTATTCTTAAGCAGCAAATCACAAATCTAAGAAGGTCAGTGTTGGCTATTTTAGTCTGGAGATATACTTTTTCATCTAGTTAAACAGAGTTCTAATTTCAAATCCACACTCTGCTTTTGATTTGCTTTTGTTTCGAAGACAATTCTCAATTTCTAAAATTCTCAATCCTTAGTCTTTGGAAATGAGTTTGAAGGGTAGGTAGCCCTTTACTCCCTTACAGATCTTGATTGGCTTCTACCTGCTTTTCAGGGAACTCAAAACAGCCTGTAGAAAATAAACACCAAATTCATTTTTTGACCCCTCTTTAAAATCAACAAAAAGATGGGGCCAAAGAGGACCTAAACTCTGTGAACATCTTTGAGAACTCAGAAGTACAATTACAAAGGGGATAACAATAAAAACAAACTTTTTTTTTTTAAAGCAAAGAACACTCTCAATAAGTCCTGGACTATTTGTCATTTAAAAGGGACTTATTAATGAAGGTGAAGACCTTAATCCACAGCTGAGGATGAAGAAGAAAAGTCCCACTTTCGTGAAAGCAATGGATAAGAGCTTACAGAAAAGAAGGGAAGTCCTATATTTCATTTTTATCACTGCAAGAAACTATGATTATACAAACCACTTTTAAACTTTCCAAAGATCAGAAGAATCAGACAACCTCAAATTGATCTTTCCTTAGATGTTTTTAAATCAACTATGAAAAAGGATTGCTTTTCCTTCTAGCAATCAGTTCCAGAAATTTAAAGTCTTAAATATGAAAGCAATAAAGGTCCTAAGGTGTGGTGAGAAAACATAAGACAATGAACTAGTATCTATTCAGTACAATAATGTGTGGCTTGAACAGGGTTAGCAGTTAAGTAGAGAAAATGGTTAAAATATATATATATATATAATATATATATATCATTGCTATATATTATATAAATATAAATATATATAAATATATTATATATATAATTGCTATATTTCATCTCCCTCAGAGTCTGTGTGTTATGCATACAAACTTATCAGGCCCAACCCCGATCTGCTGACTCAGAATAACCAGGGGTGGCAGTTTTCTAATATAGTTTAATAACTACCGCTTCTGGGAAAAGGGTCCTGTCACCAAAATCTACCTATTGGAAATGGGAGAGATGGAACTGGGGGGACTTGTTAGATGCAATGCAATGACCATAAAACACAAATATGATGAAAGGTCTTGAGAGCATTGGGACAGGGAAAAAAACAAAGGCTGCATAGCAGTCTCTGTAAGATTATTATATTTATTGCTATCAGTGTTCTCATCAGAATCTAAGGATGTTCGTATCAAGTAACTATGAAGTGATGAGACTGATTTTCAAAATCCATACATAAAAGCGATAGTTGATACTTGTGATGCAATACCTCAATTATCATTGCTATCAAAACAGAGAGTCTCTATTTCTCCAGATCCACAACTAAGAATGTCAAATGATGGGTCAGTAATGGGTCCAGGCTGAAAGTAGGCCATAAACCTAGGAAAGAGGCAACTCTAAAAGACAGAGCAGCCATCTTTGGCAGGCAGCAAACTAGGAAGACTAGAAACTCCCAAGGCCAGGAGATGCTTTACTATAAATAGGTGCAATCGTTTTTAAAAATAGAATATGGATGCCTCTCATGTCAGTGGAGAAACATCTCCTCTTTTCATTGCTGCACATTTTTTTACTTTCAGGTTAAATTTTAGCATTTCCTTCTGTCAAACGCTATCAGATGAATTAAGGATTAAACAGAAAAAAAAGATTTTTCAATTCATTAAAATTGGATTATGAAGATAAAAGTGTAATATGTCTACAAAGTATCTTTTTAGAAATGTATTTAATTTTTATTGTGCTAAAACACACATAGCATAAAATTTACCGTCTTAACCATTTTATGTATATTGTTTAACAGATTTTTAAAATTTTCTTAGAAATGTTGTGCATGTAAAAAGATTTTAAAAAAATTTTAAAAGACAAATATTACCAAAGGAAGAATATATTAAGACATCTAGAACACTAAAAGTGTAAGGCTCAATATATACGTTCTTCTGTACTAATTTTATTGTGGTGACGGTGGATGAGAGGAAAGGGAATAGGGGAAGAGAAGGTAAAAAATGATTTATCAAATTTTAATATTTAAAAATTTTGTATAATTACGAAACATAATATTAAACCTTTAATTACTCCGAGTAGTTTATTACACAGTATGTAAGTGGATGGTGAAGAGAAGCATCTAAGAGAATTAGATTTATTCATTTAAACAAATATATTACACAAATATATTTGTATAACTTAGGCCTATTTTACTTTCAATTCATTGCTCTTCTCACTTGTAAGGATGGCATAATAAATGGGAAGATAAAATATCCTTAATTCCCCTTTGTTAACTGGTAGGTAATTTTTACTCAGTTGAAGAAGCAGACCTTTGCTGGGTACTCTCCTGAAGCCTGTGACATTCCCCACTCCTACACTACCATAGGCCAGTACTACACATTATCATTAAAGGTAAAATAAATGTTTATAATACAATATTAAATTGGGGGAGAATACAATAAAAAATACAAAACCAGTACCATCTACATTACTGAAAGAGAACTGGAAACAACTAAAATGTTAGAAGTGGTGAGACTCCAGACAGTAAGATGTCAGGTGATTTTCCTTTTTACCTTTTCCTATGTTTTCCACAGTTTTTATAATAAGGGAAAACTGCAACAAAAAGAAATGAGCTGAACATAATTGTCACAATGATAAAGATTTGGGAGGAGATGTAGATCTTGTTATGTAGAAAGGAGAGACACAGTGCGGGTCTGAGTGTAGAACTAAATCAGAGCTACTGGGACAAGAATAAGAATGGCATGTTCAGAAGACAGTCTTTATTCCGTTTCCCTGAAACTTCATAGGTTTCAAAAGAATAAACTGAAATGAAATGTGAAAACATAAGTAATGGTAAGACTCTGAAAGGGTTAGGCCTTATTAATATTTATTCTGTAAGCAACTGATTTAGTTATCTTTTAATCTTTTAGCTTGCAATTTCTCCCAGTGTTCAGGTCTTTACTAAGTTTTGAAGAAGTTAAAATATTTCTTTCCTTTCTCCAGTTTTTCTGGCACTGCAATACTTTCAAATAAATGGAGTACTCTAGAAAAATTATTTTAAGTACCACAAAAGTAATATGGCAGAAGATGAAGAATAACAAAGTATATGGCTACAGGTTAATGCTTTCTGTGGCTCAAGACTACATGTCTAATCAAGTTTTTAGCCTAACATTCTGTTCTGTTTTCTTCCTCCAAAATGCAGGTAATTCTAATCAGACAGGAACTGGATAAAAAGATGTGTGATTTCAGGGCTGGGTGAGGTGGCTCATGCCTGTAATCCCAGCACTTTGGGAGGGCAAGGTGGGCAGATCGCAAGGTCAGGAGTTCAAGACCAGCCTGACCAACATGCTGAAATCCCATCTCTATTTAAAATACAAAAATTAGCCAGGTGTGGTGGCACACACCTGTAATCCTAGCTACTCAGGAGGCTGAGGCAGGAGAATCACTTGAACCTGGGAGGAGGAGGCTGCAGTGAGCCAAGACTGAGCCACCTGCATGCCAGCCTGAAAGACAGAGGGAGACTCCATGTCAAAAAAAAAAAAAAAAAAAGATGTGTGATTTTAAAAGATAAATCTGACTTTGGATAACTTATAATTAAGAAAATGCTAATTTCTGAATCACTTGATCCTATATTTTACTTTCCACAATGGTATTACAAACTTTTTTTCATACGCATAACTACATTATTTCCTTCTGGCATCTGAGTAAAACCTGAGAAAAAGATCTTGTGTCTACAGCAGTCCCTCTTAACTAATGTTTTGCTTTCAGTGTCTTCAGTTACCTGCAATCATGGTCAGAAAATATTAAATAGGAAATTCCAAAAATAAGCAATTCGTAAGTTTTAAATTACACACAGTCTGAATAACATGATAAAATACTGTCCCAGTGATGTTAATCATCCCTTTGTCCAGCACATCCATGCTTTATTCACTACCCACCTGTTAGTCACTTAGTAGCCATTTCACTTATCAGATCAAAAATCATAGTATATATATATAGGATTTGGTATGACCCAAGGTTTCAGTGGCTACATCTTGGGACATATTCTCTGCAGATATGAGAGGGACTACTGCATACAGCGGACGCTCCATTTCCTTGGGTTCCACAAGTTCCAAAAAGCAAAACTTGAATTTGCCATGACCGGGTACTACACTGCATCCACAAGAATAAAGGGATCTGCAGGCACTGTATTTGGTATTATAAGTAATCTAGACATGATTTAAACTATATGTGAGGATGTGCAATATGTTATATGCAAATTGTATGCCATTTTAAATAAGGGACTTGAACATCCACAGATTTTTGGTATCTGTGTGTGTATGTCGGGCAGGGATGGGGTCCTGGAACCAATACCCCATGGGTACTGAAGGACAACTATATTCAAAGGAAGCCTTGACTGATATCACCAGTGCCCTCCTGTGGATTACAAAACAGGCAGGTTTTCATTCTTCTACTGAGACCCAGTTTCATTGATCTAGATTTTGAATCAACAATTCTCAAGTGACAAGTGATTATGCTTCCCAGGGGGTATTTAACAATGTTGCTGAAGGCGTTTTTTACTGTTGGGACCGGTAAGACGCTGCTGAACATCCTACAAGAAACAAAACAACTTCCTGGCCACTCTATCCCTAATTCTAAAAATAGCACTTGGCATGTGGTGGGTACTCAGAAATGTCCAAGAGGATTTATATATAAGGAAACAGAGGCACAGAGTAGTTAGATATCTAGTAAACAATGAAGTTGAGAATCAAATTAAAGTCTTGTGATCAAGTATAGGTTCTTCTACCTGTATCCTGCAGCAGTTTGTTAATATTTTCCAAGATTTTTAAAAGCCTATATCCTTTGCCTCAGCAACTCCAGTTTTAAAAACTGATTTTAAGAAGTTATTACACAGTGGTACACAGATTATATAGACAAATTGTCATTACCCCAAAGAAAGTGGAAGATAAATTATGCTACATCCATTTGATGGAATGTTAGTAAAGATAGAAAGGCACAGTATCTGTATCAATAAGAAAAGGGTAGCCAGGTGCAGTGGCTTATGCCTGACTTGAGCCAGGAGTTCAAGACTGGCCTGGTCAACACAATGAGACCTCATCTCTAAGAAACTTTTTAAAAAATTAGCCAGCCACGATGGCGTGCTCCTGTAATCCTAGCTACTTGGAAGGCTAAGGGAGAAGGATTCCTTTGGGCCCAGTTTGAGGCTACAGTGAACTGTACAGTGAACACCACTGTACTCCAGCCTGAATGAAATAGTGAGACCCTGTATCTAAAAAAGAAAAGGCAGTCAAGATATTGTCAAATGGCAAAGAGACACAGTAGGTTACAAAATAATCTTATGTGAATATACATATTTCCATGGGAAACAATTAGGAAGGATGAACGTCAAGGCATTAGTGATAATTTTTTCTAAGTGGTAACAATTTTTCCTTCTTGCTTACATGTATTTTGTGTTTTCTTACAAATATATATGGTTTGAATATTATGGGAAAGTAGAAGAAAAAGGCTATCAAAAACTTACTAGGACAGCCAGGCACATTGGTGTATGCCTGTAGTCCCAGCTAGTCAGGCTCAAAAGGCAGAGATAGGAGGATCCTTTGATCCTCAGGAGTTCTAAGCAAGCCTGAATACCACAGAAATATCCTACTCTCAAGAAAAAGAAAAGAAACAAAATCCACTTGGAGGAAACATACATTTACCAATCTGTTGGTTAAAGAATAAGAAACTCTATACATTTACCAAACAAATCAGATTATTTCTTTTTACTTAGGAGTACCATTATCTTTTCTGTTTCAGAGGGAAAAGATTTTTTATTTTTTAATGCTTCCTAGCTGAAGAAAGATAGGGAATTGTCAACAGCAACTAGCAATCTATACCATAATAAAACTTGGGCAATAGGGAAGCAACACTAAAATGCTTTCTAAACTTAATATATAGTGATACTGATTCTATTATTTCCTTTAAAAATCTATAAACAAAAGATCATCATCAAACCAATCTTCAAGATCTAGCTTTAAGGTAGAAATGCAATGATTTGAGAAAAATATAAATAATCTTCCAGAACTATTTACAGAAATGTTCTGTGAGATATCTGCTGCACTTACTCACCTATACCATATGTTTCTATGATTTTTAAAAAAGTATTTATTGAAAATATCTTGTTCTAAAATGCATTCACGAATCATATGCAAGGTTTATTTATCCTAAATTACACTGAGAGCATGGTGGGTGCGTAAATGTATCTGTCAGATTGCTAAAAAATATAACCTATCAAGCTAGCATCTGGTAATGAGCCATTTAATTTAACTTTAATGATTTACTAAGAACAATTTATTTGATTTATAACTGGTTGTTACTTTTACATGGTTATATTGAAACTTCAAGTTCAATAGATTTGCAATTGTATCCTGTGCTCAAATTAATAGGTTAGCTGACTTACATTACATCAAGTACAAATGTATTTTTAAAATTCTATTAACATAAAAGGTTTGTTCAAAGAGGAAGTTTGATGGTTGTTTTCATTTCTTTTTTTTTTTTTAATTGCATTTTAGGTTTTGGAGTACATGTGAATAACATGCAAGACTGTTGCATAGGTACACACATGGCAGTGTGATTTGCTGCCTTCCTCCCCATCACCTATATCTGGCATTTCTCCCCATGCTATCTCTCCCCAACTCCCCACCCCCGCTGTCCCTCCCCTATTTCCCCCCGACAGACCTCAGTGTGTGATACTCCCCTCCCTGTGTCCATGTGTTCCCATTGTTCAACACTAGCTTATGAGTGAGAACATGCGGTGTTTGATTTTCTGTTCTTGTGTCAGTTTGCTGAGAACTGTGGTTTTCAGGTTCATCCATGTCCCTACAAAGGACACAAACTCATCATTTTTTATGGCTGCATAGTATTCCATGGTGTATACGTGCCACATTTTCCCTGTCCAGTCTATCATTGATGGGCATTTGGGTTAGTTCCAGGTCTTTGCTATTGTAAACAGTGCTACAGTGAACACTCGTGTGCATGTGTCTTTATAGTAGAACGATTTATAATCCTTTGGATACATACCCAGTAATGGGATTGCTGGGTCAAATGGAATTTCTATTTCTAGGTCCTTGAGGAATAGCCACACTTTCTTCCCCAATGGTTGAACTAATTTACACTCCCACCAACAGGATAAAAGTGTTCCTAATTTCTCCACATCCTCTCCAGCATCTGTTGGTTGTTTTCATTTCTTTCCCAACTAATTTTTTTTAAATCACTATTCATCTACACTATCTCCTTAAATATTCAAATACTTGCTGTATCTTGAGATAAATGTGTTGGTGCTGGTAAGTATGTATTATCAAAAGCAGTGGTCTTCTCTTAAAGCATCACTGCTTCTTCACTTTCCTTCCTGGAATTTTTATTCTACTTTTATAGACTTTGTGAATTGATTTTCTCTCAAAAACCTCAAGAAGTTAAGGGCAAATATCTGCACAAGAGCCACTATTTTACATTTTAAAATATCACAATACATACTTTAAGGACTCCATGCCAATGAAAACAATCTATTTTAAACTAAGAACACTCCACCAAGGCATATATACAAGAAACCAGTAAGTATGTACACACAAAAACAGACACAGACAGAAAGAAAGAGAGAGAGAAATAGCCTGCACTAGGAATAAATCGGTATATTTTCTCCTAAATTAGACTGTGTTTTAACAGAAAAAAAAATGGATTAAAGAGAGCAGTAACTAAGGTGGGTGAGAAACCAGTTTGAAATGATAATGGGGAAAAGTCACTGAATAAAAACTAACTCTGTAGATATCTGAAATCCACCTTTAAGGATATTGTCAGACGATGTTTGAAATCAGCCCCTATGTTCAATAGGTGAAATAAGCAATTCTAAATTCAAAGCTATTTACTGGCAGAAGAAGCTCTAGAGATTGAGGCAAACCTTGTCATTTAATAAATAAAAAAAAGGAGCCTCTGGGCAGTTAAGTGACTGATGGATCAGGAGCTACAGCCTGCCTCTCCAGCTCACCCTGTTTCTTCCACAGCAACCATTTGTCATTGTGAGGAGTTAGGGAAGGAAGTGTCTCAACAAATTTGGCTGCCTGTTTTTAAAAATAAAGTTTTTAAGGAACACATTCACTTACTGCATTCATGCTACAAGAAAAGAGTAGTTGTGAAAGACACCTTAAGGTCTATAGCTTAAAATACTATCTGGTTCTTCACAGAAAAAAAGTTTGCTGATTCCTACATTACAGATTTCTTAACATACAATCAGAAGTTTCAGAACTTAATACATAGTAAGTACACCTGATCCTTGAATGACATGGGTTTGAACTGCGTGGGTCCACTTATACGTTTATTTTCTTCCATCTTTGCCACCTCTGGGACAGGAACACCAGTACCATTTCTTTTTCCTCCTTAGTCAACTCAACATGAAGACGATGAGGATAAAAACCTTTATGATGATCTACTTCCACTTAATGAACATTAAATATATTTTCTCTTCCTTCTGATTTTCTTAACATTTTATTTTCTCTAGCTTACTTTATTGTAAGAATACAGTATCTAATACACATAACATACAAAATATGTACTGACTGTTTATGTTATTTGTAAGACTTCCAGTCAACAACAGGCTATTATTAGTGGTCAAGTTTCTGAGGAATCAAGTTATATGAGGATTTTCAACTGGACAGCGGGGGTCAGGGACCAAACTCCAGCGTTGTTCAAGTGTCACCTGTATATATAACAGGTTACAATAAATAGTACTATAAGCAGAAAAGAATAGCAATCACCTTAAAAAGGCTTAACTTTTTTTTCCAGCAAAGAATTATTTTCCATGTTCCATGCTTTGATACGTATACCTTTGAGAAAATCTATAAAACTTGGAAACTTCCAGGAGAAATTAAAATCTGATTAAACTGAAAGAGAACCCATATAACATTCCTTTAATAAAATACTCCTCATCTGCAGAAACATATTTATAGATCATTGATTACTGGAGCGATAACCTAGCACATAAATCTAAACTAAGTGAATTAAACAGAAATGTCCAATGAATGACAGAGTATTTTAGAAAAAACGAAATTTATACACAATTTTCCACTGGTATATCTTAAGCATAAAAGAGAGAGATCTATTTAAATATCAGTGCCTTATTACTCACTTGATTCATTACATTTTTAGGTTTTACCTTTCTCCTCCTAGGAAAAGAAAAGTAAGCCTAGCTCCCACTGACCCAATTAATAGCTGCTGGAACACTACAAAAATGTAAACCACAATGAAACTTAGGTATAAACAAAATACAATTTAAACAAAAGTAGCAGCACTGCTCAAGGAAAACAAGTTTACAGAAGGAAGAAGTTGCTAACTAGAAACTAACTAATCAATGAAAGCTATTAATTCCCTAGTTAGCATAGTATAACATTATACATAAACACAGTATGAGATGAGGGAAGCCTGGATTGTTCATTATAAAATTATGTAGAATGTACAACAGCACTTTAAATTGCAATAAGAAAGGAACATGAAGACATATATGTCAAATCGAAATACACACACACAGCTTGAAACCAGAAGACATGGGTTCAAATTCCTGAGCTGTCAGCAACTGTTAACACTGAACAAGTCACTTCTGAGTGACTTTACAGAATTTAGTATACTTCTTTATAAAGTAAGGAATTTAAATAAATATGGTTCTTTCCAACTCCCAAAAAATACGTAAGTAACCACTCATTAAGCTATTACTATGTGTCAAGAACCATATTAATGGCTTTAATTACTTATAGAAATACATATGACTTGAAAAAGTGATTCTAGAATAAATGATCCCTATCAAGCATTTTCTTTCAAACACATAAAGAGATAAAAGTTTAATCTGTGCTGCCTTAAAAAATAAAAGCCCTTATTTTCTAACCCAGACTCAATGAATTCTCCAACTAAACTACATGACTCTAGGCAAATTATATATTTCCCTGAATTTTACCTCCCCAATCTCCCCCAACTACAAAATCTTGTGGTTTTGGTGAAGAATAAAAGTGACATATACAGGTGAAGTTGAACACTTTCCCTTTGATGTCAGGAATAAGACAAGGATGCCCTCTATCACAGATTCACAAACCAGAAAGAGAAACAGCAACAAAACTAGCTACAATAAAGAAATAAGGTATTTGCAAACACTTAACTGAAAAAGAACTAGTATGTCCAATATGTACATGGAGCTACAAATCAATGAGGAAAAGCAGGCACTCCAACAGAAAAACAGGCAAAATACCTAACGAAGACTATGAAAAGGAAGATTTTTGTTTTCCATTCCCTTTTGTATTTTTTTTTACAGGGGTCTTGCTGTGTTACCCATGCTGGAGTGCAGTGGCTATTCACAGGTATGATCATAGCACAATGCAACCTCAAACTCCTGGGCTCAAGTGATCCTCCCACCTCAGCCTCCAAAGTAGCTGGGGACTACAGATGTGCACCATCACACCTCATGTAATGTTTCACTTTTTAAAAAACATGTGCCTGTCTTATTTTCGCATGTATTATTTTCAGTTTTTAAATGTAAAATAAATGAAGCTATAGTAAAAAAAGGAAAGCAAAAAAGACATAAAAAAGCACTCAGCCTCTTTTTGTAATCAAGGAAATGAACAGTAAAAATTTAATGACATCCCATTACATTACACCATATTGCAAATGCCAAAATCTCTGACAACACTATGTGTTGCAGAGACTGTGAGGTTACTTTGATGGTAAGAGGACCTTTGGTATACACTATGAGAAAAAGTTTGATATTATCCAGTAAAGTTCAAAATGCACATACTTCATGACCCAGAAATTCCACTCCTAAGTCACCCTAAAAAAAATAAGCTTAGATTGCATACACAAAAGTTTTTCAAAGCAGTATTTAGAATAGTTAAAACCTGCATATAATCCGAATGTGCAACAGTAGAATGGATCTTCTTTCTTATATACAGTACGTCTATTACGTACTTTAAATGGATGCACTTTGCAGTATGCAATTTATGCCTCAAAAACATTGATTTTAAAAAATTCAACAACTAAAATCAAGGATGTTCCCTTTACTGAGAATTCTCTTAGTATGATTCCATGTTCTTATGATGAAATGCATTCAAAGCCAAGCCACCATAATTATGTAACCAATCCCTATACAAAGTACAAGGTTCTCACTACCTCAAGTTCACCTAATCACATTTATCAAGCAAACCACTGCTAAAATAATCTTCCAAAAAACCCTTCTGAATTAGGGGCACCATCTGCTCTATAATTTAAAGTGCTGCTCACAGCCTTTCCTCCCAAAAAAGAATAAAACATCTACCATTTGAGTTCAATCTACCACTCTGGTCTTATTTTTCAATACTTTCTATACATAAACAAATACCTTTCTTCAAATTCACTATTTTTCTAAACATATTTTATTTAAAATTTTCATGCCTTCTTCAGGCTATTCTCTTAAATATGTACCCCTGTCTTCCACCTTAATCCCACCTATTCTTTGAGAAGTAGCTCAAAAGCTAACCTTAAGCACAGTCTTTTCTGAATTCCCTTTCAGGTATGTTCTCTTCATTCTCTAAACTTCTAAGTCTTCTATGTCTGATTATGCATGAAGGCTAAAAACACCATTCTCTATGTCACTCACAGGAGAATACCTGCCTCCAAGGAACTTAGATGGTTTATACCCACACATATAAATGACTGATTACAAATAATCTACGAAAAGCTAGAAGGACATGCTGAGCGCACAGTACTCACTCAACAATTGTTGTTGAAAAGAACAATTATTTACATATTATAAATATCCAGAAAGTCACTAATATATAACTATACAAAAAAATGGTAATCTTAATTTTTTTTTTAATAAAAGAATTTTACCTTTTCAGTTGTAAGTGGTTTTGCCGGCTTTTCTGGCTCCTTTTCTCTCTTTTTCTCTTCCTTTTTTTTTTCCTTTTCTTTCTAAAACATAGCCCAGAGTTTTGATAAGTTTACTTTTTTAAAAAAAGGCAACTTTTGGCTCATTTTATTAGTATGAGTCATCATTTGAGAAAGGTAGAAATGTTCAGTAATTACAATATCTAGGTACTACTGAAATAGAATAGTAAACATAGCAAATTCTTATTCTCATTGAGGTTATATGTTGATGACACTAAAGAATATCTGTTAAAAAAATTAAGACAGAGGTAAAACAATTTAGAACTTCTCTGATATATTAGGGTTTGTTTTGTGTTTTTTTTAAATGAATGAGATCCCCATTCAATAAATTCTCACTACTTCCTTAATTAGGTTAGGCTTCCTTACAGCAATCATTAAGTTGAATTCTGAATGAGAAAAAAAAAGTGAAGTAACTGATAGAACACACTTCCTTATTACACAAAGATAAATTATAATAATTAAATATAATGGGAATACTATAAAATCAGTTTTTTTTTTAAATCACAAGATACCTTCAGTCCATCATCACAGTTTTTGCGTTTTAAAAAAGGACAAATACAGTAATTTTCTTGAGAAAAAAAATGTTCAAGATAGTGCTTGGGGACCACATCCAACTGACTAGTGTAAGGCAGTAGAGGTAAAGTATAAATGACATTATGATATTCACAATTTGCATTTCCAATAAAGATTAGATATAATGTTAAAAACTTAAGGATTAAAAGTATCAACAATAAATCTTAAGGGCCAAAAGAGGAAAATGAAAAGAGATTAAACAAAGAGCATTCATCAGGCATCTAGAATAAAGAGATGACTAGGAACTGAGAACTGAAAGTCACTGCAACTAAACATTAACCTAGCCCTTAGTTTCCTGGCAGCAAAAAAGAAAAGACAAACTGAAGAACCTACGGAAGGCAGCATGATAAACATGCAGAACTTAGTCAAAATACCTAAAGGCTGCATTTGTACCTATACCTTTAAAATGGTGTCTGATGCAACTTCTGTCAGAGTAAATTTGCCATTTGTAAATCAGGAAAGATAATACTGGCAATTCCTAGATCATAATGTGAGAGAAATAATGAAAGTTCAAAGGGCTCTGCAACCATTCGTATAAAGTTCAAAAACAGACAAATGTATGATATTTGAGAGTGTACACGCCAGTATAAAACTATTTAAAAAAGCAAAAAAGTGATGATGATGATGATGATGATGATGATGATAAAAATCAGGATGTTAATTACCCTTAAGGAGAAAGGATGTGGTTATTTAGGAACAGAGTCACATGGGAGCTTTCAAAGTACTAATAACATTCAGTTTCAATATTCATTACACAGTGATAGTCTTGATGAGTATTAATTTAAATATATATATATATTTATTTAATGTGCATTTCAGTACTAAAAAAACAAAAGGCACTAAGAACCTAGAAAGCAACTCTGCAAACTATAAAGCACTACACAAATATGACAAATATGGTAATTTTAGTGTCTGCTGTGTCATTTTAAAAAGAGGAAAGGAGGTCGGGTGTGGTGGCTCATGCCTGTAATCCTAGCACTTTGGGAAGCTGAGGGGGGTGGATGACAAGGTTCAAAGATGGGAGACCATCCTGGCCAACATGGTGAAACCCCTCTCTACTAAAAATACAAAAATTAGCCAGGCATCATGGCATGTGCCTGTCATCCCAGCTACTCAGGAAGCTGAGGCAGGAGAATCACTTGAACCAGGAGGCAGAGGTTGCAGTGAGCCGAGATCGCACCACTGCACTCCAGCATGGGCAATAAACTCCACCCCTCCAAAAAAAAAAAAATAAAAATAAAGGAAAGGAAAACCTCTCATCTTAGTTCAAAATTTTAAAAGAAATTCATAGCAAAGATCTTGACATTTGGGGCACAAATAAGCAATGCCTTCAACTGCAATTTTAAGAACAGAGATATTCTAAAGCATTTCTCTTTTTAACCTTTTCTTTTATTAGCCATTAATAAAAGGCAATGGGTGTTGTAATAGTAATTCACCAATTAGTGAAATGAGAGGACAAAGCTAACTAACTGTGGGTATATTGTTTTGAAACAAAAGAAGAATATATGGATATAATTCCCAGAATCTGGACAGTTTATATCTCAGGCCCCCTGGACTAGGATTCTCTAAAATTATCTGTTTCAATAATGCTTTTCAGAAACAGGATAAAAGTCAACATAAAGTTGAACTTGTGCTAAAACCTGAAGAGTAATCTATATGCTTTAGTTACCAGATGAGCGTATGTCAAAAGTGACATTTTCCCTTGAAAATTAAGTATATTAACACAGTCTAGCACAGACAGAAAACCATCTAAAAGGTTGGGATATTTCTCAAAAAAGATCTTTGTATCTACTCAAGGGCCTGGGCTTTATACTGGAAATAAGGAAGATGTAACCCTTTAAGGATAACTAAAAACATTACCTATTGAGGACTCAACCGTTTCCCAAATCAAAACCTTCATTTCCAAAACAAGATAAGCACGTATTAAGTGCTTTCTGTGGGCCAGGTGATAAGTACCTTATTGTCTAATTTAATCTTTGCAATAACTATCTGAAATAAAAACTTTACCTACTGTCATCTTACAAATGAAGAAACAAAATCTTAGGAAGTAATGCCCAAAGCAACAGTTAATCAAAGCTAGTGGTAGGACTGAAGGACTATGGAGCTCAACTTTCAAGTTTCACTACTTGAACTCAGTGGAGTTTTGCTATTTATTATTGCTGTTACTATTTCTTGCAGTAACAGCTAATACTTTATGAACCCTTACTATGTGCCAGACACTATTTTGGCTCTTTTAATCCTCACAACTTTAGGAAGTTAGTAATACTATCCCCATTTTACATGTAAAGAATAAATAAGATGTGCAAAAATCTTACATATATTATAAAATGTTTTCTTATATTTTTAGTAAACTTTGGTGCAGAAAGCAATGTGATAGAACATTCTCATTAGTATACTGAGAATGAGGCTGTGCATAGTGGCTCATGCCTGTAATCCAGGCACTTCGGGAAGCTGAGACAGGCAGATCACCTGAGGTCAGAAGCTCAAGACCAGCATGACTAACATGGTGAAACCCTGTCTCTACTAAAAATACAAAAATTAGCCAGGTGTGGTGGTGGGTGCCTGTAATCTCAACTACTGGGAGGCTGAGGCAGGAGAATCACTTGAACATGTGAGGAAGAGGTTGTAGTGAGCCTAGATCATGCCATTGCTCTCCAGCCTGGGCAACAAGAACGAAACTTCATCTCAAAAACATAAAGAAAAATATGTTGAGAATCAGTTGCTTCCTAACCTCTCAGAACTATTAGTTATTGCTATGATCTGAATGTTTGTGTCCACCCCAAAATTAATATGTAAAAATCTAATCCCCAATGTGATTGCATTAGGAGGTCGGGCCTTTGGGAAGTGATTAGGTCATAAGGATGAAACCTTCACGAATAGGATTCACACCCTTATTAAAAAAAAAAAAAGGCCCCAGAAAGATTTCCTGCCCTTTCCCACTATATGAGAGCACAAAGATATACTGTTTTATGAACCAGAAAGTGGGCCCTTCACAAGATATGGAATCTGCTGGAGACTTGATCTTGGTCTTTCCAGTCTCCAGAGCTATGAGAAATAAATTTTTGTTGTTTATAAGCTACTCAATCTATAGTATATTGTTAGAGCAGCCAGCGCAGGCAAAGACAGTTATTTCTCAAGAATGCCATTGCGTCATGAGTAGAAAAGAAGTTTAACATCCTAATTACCATGACTGGTGGGGACATACGAAATAAATAAAAACAAATTAAATTCGCCAGCTACCACTGCCAGAGGGAGAGCATGACTTGATACTCTTTAACACTGGAATTCAGCTATAAAAATACAGCTGTTACCTACTATGATTCTGGCAGTGGTATCAGGATACAGGCTTTGAAATAATATTAACAGCACGGGCTCTAAACTCATCATGCAGTTTGACCCACAGTGACTGCCATCCATAGAATCAAAAGCTGCTGAAAGATCAAAGAGTACTGTGAAAACCTAAGTTGTTTTAAACTATTTTCTCAGCAAGAACACAATATTGCAGTGTTTTGTATTTTAAAACAGTTCTTGAAACCTGGTAGCTATATGCACAAGTGACATAGTGAAATGGCTGACCACTCGTGCAAGAAAACTGGTTAAACATTCAAGTCCAATAAGATGGAGGGAAGTACATATTGGGTTCATTATAATCAAATTATATTTGAGTGACTTAAATATAAGACACAGGGCTGGGCGCAGTGGCTCACGCCTGTAATCCCAACACTTTGGGAAGCCAAGGTGGGTGGATCACCTGAAGTTGGGAGTTCAAAACTAGCCTGACCAACATGGAGAAGCCCCATCTCTACTAAAAACAAAATTAGCCAGGTGTGGTGGTGCATGCCTGTAATATCAGCTACTCTGGAGGCTGAAGCAGGAGGATAGCTTGAACCTGGGAGGCAGAGGTTGCAGTGAGCCAAGATCACACCATTGCACTCCAGCCTGGGCAACAAGACCGAAACTCTGTCTCAAAAATAAATAAAGACACAGTCTCCAAAATTTTTAAGCTTTCTCTCTCTCTTTCCCTCTCTCTCTCTCTCTCTCTCACTCACTCACTACTCTCCTCTTCTTTCCCCCAGGCCTAGACTTGTATATCCAACTACGTACTAAATACCTCAATGTTCCACAGTGACCTCATACATAACATGTCCAACTTTTAATTCACCTCTTTCCTTTTCTGCTCAAACCTGTTCCTTCTTTTCAGCTTGTATCCTTATCTCACTAAATGACACCATCATCTACTAAGATGCTCAAGATAAAAACTGAAAGTCACAAGACTTTCCAAAGCACCTCCATAAGACATTAATTACTAAACCCCATGGACTATACCTTCTTAAGATCTCTCAAAATTACACTCTTTTTCATTCCCTCTGTTCCTACTTTGGAGCATGTCCCCCTCATTTTATTCCTGGATTAGAATAATAGCTTCTCAAGTCTTTTCCTCACCTATTACCACAAAATTCACTCCCCGTGGAGCCTGTAAAGCAGTGTTACAACATAAAAATCCGATCCTGTCACACCATACCCACTCCCTAATGCTTAAAACTCATCATTAAAGTGCCTGGGCCTTCAGAATCAAACTCCTTCAGTGGGCTCATGAGAAGGCTCCTTCACGAGAAAGAGAGAAGCCTTGCCATTCTACTCGTATTTCAGCCATGCCATTCTACCTGCAACTCCCCAAACACTGTACATTGCCCATATGTTTTTTCACAGGCTAGTTTCTCTATTTGGAATGCTTCCTAATCCTTCCTTATATCTAATGATTATTTAAAGCATAAGATGTATCCAAATGACGCCTCCTGTATTAACTGCAGTATAGGGAGTGTACTTCAATTATAGCCCATAATATATTGTATTATAAACTGCTATATAGTTATCTGTTTTCTTGCCTTAGACTGTAAGCTCCTGGAGGGCAGGGGCTGTATCTTGTCTTTGTATATCAAACATCTAGCAAACCATTTATCATTTATTCCATGTCTGTGGGAAAAATGATAGTTGAAAGAATGCCTCAAACTAATTTATTAAGGCCAGTGTAACAAAAAGAAATAGGTAGAGAGTCAAATATTTGTAGGGATAACTTTAAAAATACATAGTGATAGTATCTGCACCCTAACCACTTCCACCAGAAATGCATTCTAACGGTCGTGATTGATGATTCTGAACTCATGATCCCATAATACACACGTTTTATTTGTACAATGGTTACTATAGCTTAAAAACAGAAACTTGACAATAACTTTCTTTAAGTTAAATGTAGTATTTATTGGTAAATTAGCTAAAGCTAAAGCTTTTAATAACAGAATCATAGAAAGATAAGATTTTTTTTAAAGTTCCTATAAGTATAAAATAATAATGGGCACAACAACAAAAAACTGGGTGCTTCTTAACTGTTGAGATATAGTCATGGCACCAATAAATCAGTCATTCTAAAATTAAATATAGATTTAAAGTTCTTTAATCATATCTGTGGTATAAAAAATATTCTGGAAATTGCTGTTTTAGTTCTAGGGAATCGTTCAAAATATAAACAACCATTATGGTGTTCCCAAATGACACACTACAAAATGAAGTTAATTTACCGTTTAACACTACGTAATGTAGCTGGTTAAAACATTACCATACCTCCAATTTATTTTTGTCAACAGCAGCTTGTAGAGAAGGAGAGGACACCAAAGGCTGAAGAGGAGCATCAGAGGAGGAAATCTGTAGAGTACAGATGAAAAGTCAGGAGAATAAAAAACAGAAAGAAGGTAATGAGAATTGACAGGCACACAAAATAAAAAAACCCTGTATATTTTTGAGATATAGAAGCACTTAGAGGCATATTAATAAAGGAAAACAATGCATCAAGAAAGAAGTACTGCTTTTTAAAAATTGCAATTTGAAATTTATGAAAGATTTCAGTACTGAGTAATATATGATTTAAAATGGATTTTACTAGGATATAAAATTTAAAATGTAGTCAGATAAGATCATACTAAAATATCTTCCATTTTTTTTTTTTAAAAAGGTTAAAGCTGAGCCTTAAAGCCTGGCTTAAAACTGGTTATGGAAAATAATTAAGTTTCTCTCACAGTTCATCTTTAGTCAATGTTACTACCGAAATATGAATGCTCTGAAGCATGAGGAACATTGTCCAAAGTAGCATAAGAGCAAAAATGAGTTTTTGTTTTTACTTATATAACTTTTAAGAATGAAAAATAAAATGGAACTGAAATAGTAAAAGTTAATTAAAATTTTAATCAACTGTTTAAGAAAATACAAAAAAAGCTAAGAGAAAAGAGAGTGGATTAATGTAGTATAACAGCTGAGAAGCAGACTTATTATAAAGCAATTTATACACTTCCTTCTTTAAGAGCAGCAGGCAAACACCATTTCCAGTGCTGTACTTGCTGAATTACCCCAAAGCATTACGAGACAGTTATATATGCAGCACAGGCAATTTATACACAAAAATGGGTTTCATCTAAAAGCTTTTTTCACACATCTTCCTGCCCAATTTCTACATGCGTAGTTGATCACTTTAATGGAAGCATTATCTTCCTGCTCTCTTTACTGCCAAAGTATAACTGAAATACATTTACAAAATGCATAGTAGATCTTTGAGGTCATAAAACTGACATCTCTATATTGCCCTATCATATCAATAGTGCCTATGAGGAATTTTTAAAACTAAAAGGTGCTATTACAGATTAGGTCATTATGTAATGTCAAAATAACACTGCAAGATGACAGCTCCTCCCTCAATCTGCTTGTTATTAAGTTAGTTATGGCAGTAATTCTTGAATCACAACACAACACTATAAACTTTAGGGGATTTTTTTCCCCTTGCTTGCATGCTGTTGGCTCCGTTATAACTGTGTAAGCTAGCCACTTAATGAGAATTAATGCAAGTTACACAGGAGAGAAAATAAACAACACAAGAAAATGTAGATCTTCCATTTGAAAAAAAAAAAAAAAGGCCAAAGCTGAGCCTTAAAGCCTGGCTTAAAACTGGTTTGTCCTATTGGATATTTACTTGTTAGAAATCTTTAATTACCACTTTATATAGAAAATAAGAATAAAGCACTTTGGGAGGCTGAGGTAGGAAGATCACTTGAGGTCAGGAGTTTAAGACCAGCTTGGCCAACATGGTGAACCCCATCTCCACGAAAAATACAAAAATAGGCCAGGCGTGTACGCGTGTAATCCCAGCTATTTGGCAGGCTGTGGCAGAAGAATCACTTGAACCTAGGAGGCGGAGGATGCAGTGAGCCGAGATCGCACTACTACATTCCAGCCCAGGAAACAGAGTGAGACTCTGTCCCAAAAAAAAAAAAAAAGTAAAAAGCCATAAGATCACTTAAACACTTAAGAAGACAGCTGTATCATAAAGTTCATGAAAAGCAGAACAAAAATATAAAAGGAGAATATGGGCACTGAGTATGTCAAAAGCTACTATTCCTTAGACTAGCAACATAATTCATTGTAAAAGTGCTTATCCTTCTTTTGAGAAGATGATAAGCTGATCTGGCCAGTTTTAAAACTCAGTGGCAGGAATATAAAATTCAAATCAATAAATATCAGTAATTTAACAAAAAAATAATTTTTTCAGACAGGGTCTCACTCTGTCACCCAGGCTGGAGTACAGTGTGAAGATCATCGCTCACTATAACCTTGTATCCTGGACTCAATTAAAAACCTTTTTTATTGTAACCACATTTTTTTCTGTTTTTGAGACAGTCCTTCTATGTTGCCTAGGCTAGACTCAAACTCCTGGGCTCAAGTGATCTTCCTGCCTCTCAGCCTCCCAAATAGCTGGGATTACAGGGGCACATCACATTTTAATACAAAAAAAAAAAATAGAAAAACGAAAAATGCTTCAATACTATGTTCCAGGCGGGAAAGAAAACAGAAGCTTATTCAAGAAGAAAGATATTTGAAAAGTCTAGGGATAGATGAGCAAGTGAATCGATAACAAATCAGAAACATAATAGAAGAAAGAAGACACAAAAGAGTACACAACGTATGAAACTACTCACATAAAACTCTAGAAAAGAAAATTTATCTATGGTGATTAAAAAAAAAACAAGATCAGTCACCAAAGCCATGGTTGGGAGCTGACTAGCAAGGGGCACAAAGGAACTTTTTGGAGTGACAGAAAAGTTCTGTACCTTGATTGTGGAGGTACTGGTTACGCAGGGATATGTATTTGTCAAAACTCATTGAACTGTACCTTAAAATATCTACCTTTTATTATATATGAATTATATTTTAATAAAGTTATTATTTAAAGTCATATTAGCAGGGTAATACTCATTATGTGAGCAAGGAATAAAGAAACAGAAATCAACATACTGACAACTCAAAGCAAGTGACAGTACAGACACAGGGGTAGATGAGGGAAGAAAAAAAGGCAGTGAAAAGGAGGAGAAAAATATGGAGACATGAAAAACTAGGTACTCCAGTCTTCTAAATCTCTCAAAACCATCCACTTCTAACCACCTCCACCAACTACCCTAGTAGGAGATCACCAATATCCATCTTCTGGATCAGTCCTCCTAACTGGTCTCCTTGCCCCAAATCTTGCTCCTCTCCAAATCCATTCTCCATACCATGTCATTCTCGAAATAAATCTAACCACCACATATCACTGCTTAGAAGGCCTAAATAGTTTATATACATTATGTAACCACAGAGTCTAAATTCCTTAATCAGGCCACAAGTGTCATCTACCTTATCTCCCTATTCTTCCCTCCTCTAGCTATATTCATAGATACTTTGGCCAGTCATAGACAACTCCTTCTGGTTTCGGTTCTCTAGTCTGCTTCTCTGAACTCTAGGGGCCTTTCCTCTGCCTCTGCTTCAGAAACCCATGCTTTTATTAGTTCCTACCCATCCTTTAATTTTGAGTTAACACCGCCTCCTCCGGGAAGTATTCAAAGTATTCCTTTATCTTGCTATAGAGCCTGGTGTAAGCACCTCCTATAATATTTCCCTATTATGTGTTATCACATGTTGTCTTAAAAAGATCTGGTTACTTATCAGTATTCTTTGTTCAACCAAAGTTCTCTGAGGCAGATATTATTTCTATTCTGTTCACTATCTTTAGCACCTGACACTAACAGATCTCAGTAAATATTTTCAACTGTTACAGGAAAAGAGGAAGAAGAAAGCATCTCAAAGGGAGAACCAAAAGGAGGCTCAATCTCAGCAATTATCGTTCTTTGGAAGTTCATTGGCTTGCTAACATACTTTTCTGAAATCCCACAGATGTTATTCATATTTACTTTCAAATTTAGAATTTTGTAACTAGATATTAATTCCATTTCACTGGCTCTTAGTACATATAAAGCGTAAGACTCTGATCATAGAAAATTTTACTAGAAATCGGTGGTGTCAGTGAATTCAGTAGTCATATTTAAATGTCCTTCCCAACTCCCACCCACCCCTTCTATCCATGAGATAATATGTGGTAGGAATCCAGTAACGACATTCTTCAGAAATAAAATGAATTTAAAAGTCCTTCCTTCAATTATTCTTAAACTCAGACGTTCTTCTTTAGGCCACCATCAAAGTAACCTATATGTGAAAAAACTCCCAGAACAGTATAATTGTATAAACTTAACCTCATGCAAAAGAAAAACTGACCGTGCAAAACAAGTTCCTGACTCCAATCTACAAGGATAAGGTGAACAAATACCCTTTGAAAAGGTATGAAATAATTGAAGGCCATAAAGCATAATGTTTAACATTTTCTTGATGAATTTTTTTAAATCTTTGCTACTACCACCCTTTTAAACAAAATAATGCCATGAAAATTAAATCTGGTGGTCCAAAACACTGAAAAAGATACAGTCACTGAAAAATATCTTATAGATTAATTGTTGGCAATGGATTACTTCAATCTCATTTTGGAAATTCCTGGATGTTTTCTAAGCGGAAATTTTATCACAGCCATTCTCAAATGGCTGTCTCATGAGCTTTTAGTATACCATAAAGTTCAAGCTTTTCAGAAGTCTAGAAATCATTTTAAATATATGATTTCCAATGTCTTTTGCATTCCATGGCATGTCTTAGATTAAAAAGCTGAAAACATACACACTTACTAAATTAGTAAATAACCCATATAAAACACACCATCAATTAAATTCATCAGTAGGAGGGTTAAAAGACACTGAAAACTTAACCAAGAAACCACAGCTACCAAGTGTGTAGAAGATGCCTAAATCTTAATATTTAATAGTTTAACCTTAACATCTTTGGCCAAGTCATTAAGAAATACGTAGAATTCTGGAAAACTTAAAAAAAATTTAGGTCCTTTACCTGCTCTATTGGTGTATCCCATAATTAAAGGGCTGATTAAAATGTGGAGGGTTTAATGAAATAGAACTCAAGCCAAAATTTTTCCCATGCTATAAAGTCTTATAATTAAGTTCAAGTGTTCATTTTTCTTAATTATCTACCTGCTTACAATCATTTGCTGCCATCACAATAGTTTATATTATAAGCACTTATGTGCAAGTCACCCTACTAAGAATAGAGTATACTTTATCTTAATTCTTGCAGCAATACTATGAAATTCAGACACTATAACATCCCTATTCCACAGAAGAGGAAGCAAATGGTAATGAAAAAATGTAACAAAGAAAAAGAAGTAGAAACCATGTTCTTTTACACTAATCCCAACTCATTAGCTGAAGAGAAACAGAGCCGGGATGGGTCAGGGAAAGAGAAAAGCTGCTGGAGAAAAAGAGCAAATTATGTGGCAGTTCAGCCTCATCTACCTAAGTCCTCTTGTATCTCCTAAACTCACTTAAAATACTTTGCTTCCCATTGTGATTCACTACTGGTAAGCGAGCGAGAAGAGGAGGACAGACAGGACAGGTTTCTTTTTCTCTTTTTCTTTTCTGAATCAGGGTCTTACTCTATTGCCCAGGTAGTAGTACAGCAGTGTGATCACAGCTCACTAAAGCCTCAACCTCCTGGCCTCAAGCAATTCTCCCACCTCAGCCTCCCGAGTAGTTGAAACTACAGGCCCACTCCACCATACCCAGCTAACTTTTTAAAAAAATTTTTTGTAGAGACAGGGTCTCGTCATGTTACCCAAACTTGCCTCAAACTCCTGGACCTCAAGCGATCCTCCCAATTCAGCCTCCTAAAGTGCTGGGATGACAGATATGAGCCACTATGCCTGGACAACAGGACAAATTTCTGCAAAGTGTTTCAAATTTCCCCCATCACTCAATGAATTCAGGCAGAATAAGGGAGGTAGACTCATTCTATATGACCATAGTAGGCAAAATTCTGACAGCCACTAAAATTCCCATCCCCTGGCATACACACTCTGTATAACACCCTCGCCATGACTGTGGGCAGGACTGTGGTAAATCAAATAATGAGCAGGCCGTGTGTGGACTAAAATAAATGTCAGATTCTGACTTAAAGCCTATCACCAGGTGCAGCTGTACAACTGAAGTACATCAACTCACTTGCCGCTATAAAGCCTGCCACCAGATGCAGCTTAATTGTCACTTAACAATGATAGGGTTTTGATATGAGTCTGCAAGTAACTGATTTATCATGGTCTCTGTGCAGTCAAATGTCTCTGCCAATGTTAACCTGTATTTGTAGCCACTCCCCAGTGCTGGCATCACTGCTTCAGCTCCATCTCAGATCATCAGGCAATAGACTCTCATATGGAGCACACAACCTGGATCCCTCGCATGCACAGTTCACAATAGGGTTCATGCTCCTAAGACAATGTAATGCCACCACTGGTCTGACAGAAGGTGGAGCTCAGGCAGTGGCCTGGGGATGGGAACCCTTGCTTTAGAAGATACAAAAGAAACAAAGTACACTTTTCTCTTTGAGGCTACAAACCAGTAAAACTTCTTTCTATTAAAAAACACACCTACCTGGAACATATTTACCTTTTTTTCTTGGCTTTAGCTAAACTTTATTTTTCCCCTTTTAAAGACTGTTCCCTTAATTTGTGCTTGAGATGTCACATAGCACTCAAAACTATCTGATCTGAAAACAGCAAGGAGATAATCACACACTGAATATAGCATCTAGGGGAGAATACTACTCAGTAGTTAAGTGTCAAGGAAGCTCTGAGGCAGAAAAATTCAAAATGGTAGCATCAAGAGGGAAGCAATGCAGCTAGCCAGGATCGGCTAGAAGCCAGGAAGGACTCCCTACTGTGTTGGCAAAGTAAGCAAAAATCCCTAACAGTCCAGATTCCCAACAGAGCTCCTGCAATCTTAGCTATGGGAGAGTCCTTCAGCCCTCACAGCCCTGAGCTTAGTATAATGAGCTGCCTGGAGTCCACATAACTACACCATCCTAGAGAGAATTCATCCTGGGTCTCACCCACCCACTGGGACCAAGTTGCTGCTGCACAGTGCCATTTTGAGAGTACTGCCAAACCTAGAATACATCCAGCCCTGAAGCCCAATAATCCCAGCACCGTGACATCCCTGGGATCTCCCAACATCACTTGACATCTACCCAGAAGGCCTCAGCATCAGAACACCAGCTAGACTCAGTAGTGCAGCCACGTCCCTGGCATCTGAGTCCTGCAGAACCCTACACCCTGGAGAAGAGGCAGTCTAGCACATCAGGGAGTCTGCTCCAGGACATAAGGAACTGAAGCATGTGCTCCCCACACCTGAGAGCCACCTGCCTAGGGCTGCTACCACTGACAGTGACTCTGCCCCCTCCAGGAGCAGAGCCATTGTGTATCCACGTACATTGCCTGGGATGCCAATGCAAGTGCCTGCACATGCTGCCCAGGGACCTTAGAACTAACTGGCCCAGTTGGCCACCACCCACACATTCTGCCTCGGGGACTGAGGAATGGCCTACCCCCATCACTGTCACTGCCCACACACCCAGCCCAGGAACCCAAGAAAGGGCCTGGTTAGAGGCACCCCATGGCCACCATCAAAATCTGGAAAGGCCTCCTCAATGCCTGAGAACAGGCCTACTCAGAGCTGCTGCCACCAACACCAGCATGGACTGCCAAGAGGCCTGAAAACTGACCTGTTCAGACTGCCACTGCTGTTGGCATACTCCACCTGGGGAGCCAAGAACCCTCCTACCTAGCCACAGCCACCACCCAATCCAACCAGGGGCTTGAGGATTAACTCATCTGGGTCCTACAACATCCACTGCATATGCCCACACAATCTGCTCATGATCAACTGGGATTTCCCCCAAGCACACCAATGGCCTAACATACACAAATCAATAAATGCAATACATCTCATCAACAGAATGAAGGACAAAAACCATATCATCATTTCAACAGATGCAGAAAAAGAATTTCATAAAATTCAACATCTCTTCACGATAAACATTGTCAACAAATTAGGCATAAAGGAACATATCCCAACATAATAAAGGCCATATATGACAAACCCACAGCTAACATCATACTGAATGGGGAAAAACTGAAAACTTTTCTTCTAAGAACAGAAATAAGACAAGGATACCTACCTTCACCACTCTTATTCAATATAACAACATAATATTCAACGCATTATCCTTTGTAACAAAAAGGATAATGAAGGTAGATATCCCATTTTACATTATGTGATTTTTACACATTCCATGCCTGTATTAAAACATCTCATGTATCCCATAAATATATACACCTACTATATACCCACAAAAATTAAAAATTATTAAAAATAGATTAAAGACTTGGGTGAGCGCAGTGACTCAATGCCTGTAATCCTAGCACTTTGGGAGGCCAAGACAGGCGGATTACTTGAGGCCAGGAGTTCAAACCAGCCTGGCCAACATGGCAAAACTCCATCTCTACTAAAAACACACATACTAGTTGGGCCTGGTGGCACACACCTGTAATGCCAGCTACTTGGGAGGCTATGGCAGGAGAATCACTTGAACACAGAAGGTGGAGGTTGCAGCCTGGGTGACAGAGACTGCATCTCAAAAAAAATTGTTTTTTAATAATAAAGACTTAAATAGAAGACCCAAAACTATAAAATTTGTAGAAGAAAACATAGGAAACACTGGTCTAGGCAAAGATCTTATGAAGAAAACTTCAAAAGCACAGGCAACACAGCCAAAAATAGACAAATGGGACTACATTTAACTAAAAAGCTTCTGCATGGCAAAGGAGACAATTAACAGACTGAAGAGACAATCTGTAAAATAAGAGAAAATATTAGCAAACTACTCATCTGACAAGAAACTAACATACAGGGCATTTATCTAAAGAAAATGAAATTAGTATATCAAAGAGATACCTGAACCCCCATGTTTATTGCAGCTCTATTCAAAATAGCCAAGATACAGAATTAAATTTCCATCAACAGAGGAACAGATTTGCAAACTGTGATATATACACACGATGGGATACTATTCAGCCATAAAAAGAATGAAATCCTGTCATTCACAGCAACATGGATAACCCTGGGGGCCATTATGCTAAATGAAATAAGTCAGGCACAGAAGGATAAATACCACACATCTTCACGCTTCTGTGTGAGCTAAGAAAAACTGAACTCATGGAAGTAGAGAGAAGAACTGTGGGCATTAAAGGGTAAGGGAGAGAAAGGATGGGGAGAAATTTTTAACAGATGCAACATACGGCTAGATAGGAGGAGTAAGTTCTAGTGTTCTGCAGTATAGTAGCATAAATATGGCTAACGATAATTTAGTGTGTATTTTCAAAAAGCTAGAAGATACTGAATGTTCCCAATACAAAGAAATGATAAATGTCGGCTGCACGCAGTGGTTCAAACCTGTAATCCCAGCACTTTGGGAGGCCCAGGCAGGTGGATCACGAGGTCAAGAAATCTGGACCATCCTCCAACATGGTGAAACCTGGTCTCTATTAAAAATACAAAAATTAGCTAGGCATGGCAGTGCACACTTGTAGTCCCAGCTACTCGGGAGGCTGAGGCAGGAGAATCGCTTGAACCCGAGAGGTGGAGGCTGCAGTGAGCAAAGATTGTGCCACTGCACTCCAGCCTGGGCGACAGAGCCGAAAAAAAAAAAAAAAAAGAAGGAATGATAAATGTCCCACTGTGGATATCCCTTAAGTACTCTAGTACTCCTTGAATCTTAGATATAAGGTGCTTATATTTTTTAAAATCTGTTCCTATCTCCACTATGATAAATGTCTCTAACAGTCATGTCCTCTTTGTTTTTAGTATCCTAGGAGACTGTGAACATAATAAGTGATCCAAATTGATTTGGATGAGTGCTCAATCTATTACTGAAGACAAAACACTGAATAAAAATATGTAATTCTTGGTAATACATAAGATTAGTTACTTGCTTACTGATCACCATGAAAGAGGAAAGAAAATTTAAACCTGCTACAATATAAACTTATTATTACTATTTTGCTTATATTGGAATAGGTGGAATACATTTTCCACTGGGTTTACTATGATTTTTCTAAATCTTTCTGCATTTTCATTTCATTAGTAATAGAAACTCAGGAGTACATACTGAGGTAAACAAATTTGTACCTTAAAATTTTTACTCTCATGCCTACAAAAAAAAAAAAAAAAAAAAACTATGGAGTGAATACTTCTATAAACATCACTAATATTAGTCAAATACTAACATTATGCCATGTTTGTTCTCCCTCTCTCTACAGACACAAACAAAGCTGCTAGGTTTCATCAAATCACTTGAAAGTGTTAAGTATCATGACATTTAATCTCCAAGTATTTTACTCTAGCATGTCTCCTTTGAATGAAAGAATTCTCACAACTAAGCACACCAATATTACACCTTGAGGGGGAAAAGAAACTCAACTCAGTAACAGCTACCATCCCAAAATGAAACTATTTTATACATCACTATGTAAAAATAATTTCCTAATTATTGCTAAGAAAAACATATATATATGTATAATTTTAAAATGTATGATATTTTAAGTGTTTAATATGAAACAGTATGTTCTCTAAAATAAACTAAAATGATTTCTTTAGATTGCATACGAAAATACATGACCCTTTTAAGTTAGTCCTTTTCCCCCTCAATGCTTACAGTTGCCTTATTTTTATAGACATTACAAATATTCTCAATACTGTCCATTTTTAATCAATCCTTCAACAGATTTCCTAACATCCACTGTAAATGCAGCTCCAATGCTACATACAAGGATATCTTTGCTCTAAAATACACACTAATGATACTTGAAAACTTAAGTTTGTTTTTGTTTTTGTTTTTTTTTAAATAATAGAGTCTCATTCTGTCACCCAGACTGGAGTGCCGTGGCATGATCTCGGCTCACTGAAACCTCTGCCTCCTGGTTTCAAGCAATTCTCCTGCCTCAGCCTCCTAAAGAAGCGGGATTACAGGCATGCACCACCACACCCGGCTAATTTTTGTATTTTTAGTAGAGGCGGGGTTTCACCATGTTGGCCAGGCTAGTCTGGAATCCACCTGCCCTGGCCTCCCAAAGTGCTTGGATTACAGGCATGAGTCACCACACCCAGCTGGAAAAAAAAATTTTGTTTAATAAAAAGAGATGGAGTCTCACTACGTTTCCCAGCCTGGTCTCAAACTGTTGGCTTCCTCCCACCTTGGCTTCCCAAAGGGCTGGAATTACAGGAATGAGCCACCATATTGAGCTGATACTTAAAAACTTTTTTAACAAGATTTTTTTTATGGCCAACAATAGCATATTAAAATATCCTAACTTTATTAGGATTAGACTGAATTTTTCATATATTGCTTCTCCATACAGGCCAAATAGGAAACCCAGTTTGTATGAAAAATGAGATGAATCTATTTCCATTGTCTCTAAATTGCTTGACAGATGACTTCACAAAAAGATTAACTGGTTTATAGCTTGCTTATTAATCTAGGAATCATAATCCAAAAACATGATTTCAACAATAAAGGCAATTAGCCTTAGACTATAATTAACTTGGATGAGAAAATTTAACTAAATTAAAGAAATAGCTGATAAAACATACAGTCCTGCATCATTTAACAATGGGAATACATTCTGAGAAATCGTTGCATGATACCAACATCGTGAAAACATCAAAGAGTGTGCTCATACAAACCTAGGTGTTACAGCACCCCAACATCTATTACTCCTAGGTTACAAACCTGTACAGCATGTTACTGTAGTGAATACTGCAGGCGATTCTAACACAATAGTAAGTATTTGCATATGTAAACATATCTAAACACAGAGTACAGTAAAAATACGGAATTATAATCTTATAGGACCAAAGTTGTATGTGCAGTCGGTCACTGACTGAAACATTGTTATGGGGTGTATGGCAGTTATTTGATCACTATTGTAAAGACTCAACTATTAGGAGAGTACCAAAATGCTTGCAAATAACAAATGTAAATGCCATGTTTTAATATATTCCTGGGCTATTGGTTTCATGTCTCAATGGACCAACCAAAGAAAGCCCTTAGAGGAAGATATAGTTGCCTTTTTTCTTTTTCATACATTTCTAGAATCTAGGGACACAATTTTCTCTCTCACCATTTCCAATCAGTGGCTCTAGCTTTTTGCAAATTTCAAAAATTAATTAAATGTGAAGTGAGTGGTTATTAGATTTAGAATACGCTCCTTTCTAAATTAAGAGTTCTGCTCCGTAAGAGCTCAACATTATATAACCAAAAATATTTCCAATACTCAAATGTAAACATATGCAACTAGTATATTTTCACTAAATAAAGCTGTATTACATGCGAAAAGTTTGAGATCTAGTCAACGAACATCAATTGGTAAGAGACAAAAGGTTTACTTACATTTGTAATAGCTATAGCATTTTTATCATAGTATTTCTTCTTTTCATATTTATCTCTGATGAAAAATTCCACTGCTCTGAAAACAGATAACTTAAGGAAAAGCATGAATTCAGTGACATGTACACTTCCCTTTATTTACTCCTCTCCACAAAGTTGGACTCTAAATTTAATTTTCCTACTCTTCAACCTGTGCTCTCTCTCACATTATTTCTGCAACTATATTCTGTAGCCTACTTTTCTCTCTCCCAAAGAAGTCCACCTCTTTCAGGAAATTTTCTCATTAAACGAAAATCATCCAGACTAATTCTACAAAGAAAAGCAAATGACAATTTTAATTCCTACATCATCACTACAACCATCACCCCTACCACCAAACTCTAAATTCAATTCAGGTTCACTACAGGTTTTTAGTATAAGTAAGGAAACTAGCATCCATGCAAGTACCCACACTGAGCCAGACATTGAGGACTATACACATGCACATATTTTGGGTCCTTTAATTCCTCCCACAGCCCAGTAATGTGCATATTATTATTTCCATATCACAGATGAAGCATCAGCAACTTGGAAAGATTAAGCACTTGTCATTTCAATATCTATGTTGTTTTCCACTATAAATGCTGTCTCTGGGCACATCATATAGGATTCCATCTGTATTAGAAAAACAGTGGCCAATTTTATCCTTGTAAAGTTGAGAAATGGAAAAATCAAGATGCTAAAGCCAAGGTTAGTCTTCTTTAATTTCTTGAAGTTGTCTGGACTCATCTTACCTGTTAATAGAGTAATTTACCCTGGGATTGAGTGTTTAGAGTTACATGACAATGATAACTTCTCTTACCACTCATCATATTCCACTGAAATGGAAATTCTTCTGTCAGGGGTTCTTAACCTCTTTAGTGACATGAGCTCCTTTGTTACTCAGGTAAAGCCTGAGAACTCCTATGTGATAATTCTTTCCAATGTGTAAAACACACAGAATTAAAAAAAAAAAAACTTAATTAAACTGAAATATAATATCTCTGTGGATCCCCAAGTTAAGACATCATTCTATTTAATGGAAAAGTTACCTGGGCAGTAATACAATACAGTTTCAGTCAATAACCATTCAAAAAAAGTTAAAAAGAGCCTTTTAAACTGACAGTTGAGGCAACAGATAATAGAAAGTGTTGACAGACCACACACCAGAATAATGCTGTTTTGTTATGACGTTGAAGAGACAAAAAATTTATTCCCAGCCAGAGCCACTGTCTGTGTAGACTTTGCAAATTTTCCCCCATCTACTTGGGTTTTCTCTGGGTACTGAAGTTTCATCTCATATGCCCAAGACATGCACATTAGGTTAATTCACATGTCTAAATGGCCCAGTCTGAGTGAGTGTGGGTATATTTAAGTGTACCCTGCAATGGAATGGTGTCCTGTCCAAGGTTGGTTCCACCTTGAGCCCTGAGCAGCCGGGATCGTCTCCAGCCAACAGCAATCCTAACTTGGAGTAGGCATGTTGAAAAATGAATGAATAAATGAATATAAATTATTGTAAAACAGAAATTCATCAAGTATACAATAATCATATAAATGCACAATAAATAAATGATGTGGTAAGAAAGTGCTCAGTGAGTCCATCATATTTGTTATTGTTTTTCAACTTCATGGTGGTAGGCGGTGCTCATTACAGTTTCTGCTTTACAAACGTTTATTCCTTGCTTTGACTCACCACCACTATGACCATCACTCATTGATTCACTAAAAATTGGGTAAATAATTATCTCAGTTGTTTTTATGTATCTTCCTTAAATGTATGTATGTAACACATTTATTTCAAAGCTTAATATTAGACATGTTATGGGTCTTTCTTTAGAAATGTGATATATTTGTGATCAGAAATATGCCATAGTAATTGAACTCTTGTTTATATCAACTAGCTTGTGGTAAAACTGGTTTCATTATACATCATTTTGCTTAAAGTCATAGTTTCTAAGAACCTACCAAAGACATTCAGTGAGGCTGTATATGGTAGATATTAAAAGAACTGGGGCATTATGAAAGCACTCATAGTGGGCCAGTGATGCAAGGTGAACAAAACATCTAAACATCCCATTTATTAAGAGGAATAATTGGACGTTGTTTATAAAGACAAGTTTTCTGGCTGGGCACAATGGCTCTTGCCTGTAATCCCAGCACTTTGGGAGGCCGACATGGGCAGATCGGTTGAGCCGAGGAGTTCAAGACCAGCCTGGCAACACGGTGAAATTCCATCTCTATAAAAAAATACAAAAATTAGCTGGGTGTGGTGGTACCTGTAGTCCCAACTACTCAGGAGGCTGAGGTGGAAGAATCACCTGAGCCTGGGAAGTCAAGGCTGCAGTGACCGTGACCATACAACTGCACTCCAGCCTGGGCAATGGTGTGAGACCTTGTCTCCAAAAAAAAAAAAAAAAAAGACTTGAAAGTAAAACTGTTCCTTTATCCATGGGCTGCAGAACAGATATTGTGTTGACAGGCATGAAACAACATGTTTGTACACGTCCATCAGAGCTCTTGGGTTACTAGGAGTATTGTCAACAAGCAGTAATATTTTGAAAAAAAAAAAAAATTTCTTTCTGAGTAGCAGGTCTCAACAATGGGCTTAAAGTATTCAGTAAACCATGCTAAAAAACAGATGTGCTAACACCTAGGCTTTGTTGTTCCACTTAGCACTGGCAGAATAGATGTAGTACAATTCTTAAGGGCCTTAGGATTTTCAAAATGGCAAATAAACATTAGTTTCAACTTAAGTCACCAGCTGCATTTTCCTAACAAGAAAGCCTGTCTTGAAGCTTTGAAGCCACGCATTGACTTTACCTCTTCAGTATGAATGTACTAGATGGCATCATATTCCAACAGAAGGCTGTTTAGTCTCCATTGAAAATGTGTTGTTTAGTGTAGTCACCTTCATCAATTATCTTAGTTACATCTTCTGGATAACTTGATCTTTCATCTTGATTTTTATGTTCTGCAGATGGCTTCTTTTCTTAAACTTCATGAATCAGCCTGGGAACAGTGGCTCATACCTGTAATTCCAGCATTCTGAGAGGCTACAGCAGGAGAATTACTTAAGCCTAGGAGTTCAAGAAGAGCCTGGGCAATATAGCAAGCCACATTTTTACGAAAAAAAAAAAAAAATTAGCTGGGCATGGTAGTGTGCATGTGTAGTTTTAGGTACTCAGGAGGCTGAGGCAGGAAGATTGCTTGAGCCCAGGAGATAAGAGACTGCAGTGAGTTGACTGCCCCACTGCATTCCAGCCTGGGCGACACCATGAGAACCTGTCAAAAAAACAGACAAAACAGAAACACAAAAAAACTCATGACTCAACCTATGCTAGCTTCAAACTTTTAATCTGAGGCTTCCTCATCTCTCTCAGCCTTCACAGAATTGAAGAGAGTTAGAGCCTTGTTAAGGATTAGGCTTTGGCTTAAGGGAATGTTGTGGCTGGTTTGAATTTCTATCCAAACCACTCCAACTTTCTCCATATAACCAAAGGACTGTTGTTGTTATTATTATTATTGTTCATGTGTTCACTGGTGTAGCACTTTCCAATTTCCTTCAAGAATCTTTCCTTTGTATTCACAACCTGGCTAACTATTTGGTGCAATAGGCCTAGCTTTCAATCTATTTTGGCTTTCCACATGCTTTCCTCACTAGCTTAATCATTTCTATTACAGCTTTTTTATTTAAAATGAGCAAGGTGAGGCTCTTCCTTTTACTAGAACACAGAGCTTACTGTAGGTGTTAATGTTGTGTCTCACAGAATAGGGAGTTCAGAGGAAAAGAATAAAGGGAATACCTGATTAGTGGAGTAGTCAGAACACAAACATTTATAAATGAATTTAAAACATTTATTTATGTTATAATTTTGTTATAACATTTGCCACCATATACTGGTGCAGTTTTTAAGTGCCCTGAAACAATTACAGCAGTAACATCAAAGATCACTAATCACAGATCACCATAAAGATATACTAATAAGAAAATCTGAAATATTGCAATTACCAAAATGTGACATGGAAGACCTAAAGTAAACATATGCTGTTGGAAAATGTGGCTCCAACAGACTTGCTTGGCGCAGGATTACCACAAACATTCAATTTGTAAAAAAAAAAAAAAAAAAAAAATATATATATATATATATACACACACACATACACATAGCAATATCTGTACAGTGCAAATAAAGCAACATGCAATAAAACAAGGAATTCCTGTGTAGAATACTATGATGGTTTTACAAATACCGAGTTTTTGAAAGTTAAGTATGTTAAGTATACAATCTTCTGGAGCCGAATACAATACTAACATCCAGTAAAATTGTATGTTGCTGTGAATTTTCCAAAATAACAAATATCAGTGAAATCATAATTTATATTTCAACTGCAGTTTAGAGTCTCACTTCTGCTTAGGATTAAGAAATCCTTTCAGAAATTATCTAAGAAGTATGCTTTTTTTAAAAATATTGTAAGAAGCCAAAGTTGGTATGTTTGGTACACAGCATTTTTCAAAGATATAAAAATAAAGCATTAAGGCAAAGGAATTTACTAGATTCTTCCTAATTATTAACATAAGATGCCACTTGTTATACTTTTTAAAAAACAATCCAAGTACACTACACAGTGAATTTTTAAATTCCACAGGAGTCACCCAAGGAAGAAACCTAATTTGGAAAACACGCTGTATCTTTGGTTGCTCTCAGTTCCTATGTGCCTCTTAGAAAACGAATGTCTCACACAGTCCTTATATATTCTGTATTGTTAGTTCACCAATTCTGTACTGTTAGTTCACCTAAAGAAACAGTTATTTATTCCAGAGGTTAAGCAACTTTTCCTTGAAAGCCCAGAAAGTAAATGTTTTAGGCTTTGTGGGACAGTTGGTCTATGTTTCAATTATTTAACTACCCTTTCATAGCTCTCCAACAGTCATAGGACATTCATAAATGAATGTGCATGGCTGGGTTCTAATAAAACCTAATTTACAAAAACAGGCAGCTAGCTCATGGGGCTGTAGTTACTGATTCCTAATTTTATTCAATGCTAGAGGGCAAAGAATAGCCAAATGGATTAACTGGGGGCCATGTGTCTATAAACTGTTATCACAGACAGTGTAAACTGTCACCATAGACAATCTAAAGGATTTTCGAAGGAAATTTTTACCATAGTTTTGCATTACATGTTGACATTCCCAAAGAATACAGTCTCTAATGTAGAGCCTCATATCCAGTACAGGTAGGCACTTATTATTTAACTGGCAGTTATTGTGACCTCGAAGTTAGCTAATCTGTTGAACCTAAACATAGATATGTAAAAAAGACAGTGATACTCACCTCACAAGGTTGTCAAGAGTTTGAGGATTAAGGTACATATAAAGCACTTAGTATAGTATCTAAGAGTAAGAATTTAATATATGAATTTAGTCTCATTTTTATATACTGGTGCCTTAGTTTTATTATCTTTAAAATGGGAATAATACCAGTATCATAAGATTATTACAAGAATTAAATAAGCCAATGTATCTAAAGAACTAAAATGGTGAATGTTACATGGTGTTATTTAAGTTTTAGCTCTTATTATTAACAAAGGTATTCTAATAGGCAAATCATTTAAAAGATAGGGCCCATGGTAGCAAAAGGAAATAGAATTACTGTATTGAGGGCTAAGATGGCTTGCATACCATCAAGTTTAAACAGATGAGTAAATGAGAAATAACAACAAAAGAACCAATGAATTTGGAGATCAGGTACTATTTATCTTCATTTTAAAGTCTCTAGAAGTCATTTAAGATATAAAGACTTATACTGATGTAGCTCAATAATACAACTCCCAAAATTAGAAACAGAACAATAATATTTAGGGAGTCAGGTAAGAAATATAGTAACAGTTCAAGTTTTAATTTGGGACTTACTAAATAAACTATATCAAAATACCCCAGAATCTCTCCCATGCCTACAGTTATAAAGCTCTCAGTACAGCACCCCTAATTCTTCCCTGTCCCCAAAACTAACAATGGGTACTACACAAGCCCAGGAAAAAAATCAACATTATTATACACTTTATCTTTTAACATGTATTTACATATTTTAAGATTTTTTTCTTTTCTTTGAAAATATACCATTTGAAAGACAATTAAATTAATATCTACTTGCTAAGAACAAAATCTTCCAGTTTTAGACACACAGCACTGACAGCAGAACTTTGAAAAGCTCAAAGGAGAACTGCTGATTAGTTTTGGTGCACAATAGATTTCATGGAACTGAGGTAATTAAAGTTTTTTAGATAAGACGAAACGTCCGAATCATGAACAGTTTAATGTAAAGCTTTATCATTTGTCATGCACTAGCACATGCAGCCTATAATTAACCACATCCCACATGAGAAATTACACTTTCACAGCAGCTTTTGCATAACTTTTGTAAATTGCAAAGCTTTTAAAAAAGTGACAAATCTTGTTAAGAATGCAGTGAGATCCCATATCATACTAGTTTAACTCAGTTTGGTTATACTTGCTCTAGGGATAAGACAACCATATTTGTATCTATAAAAGTACAGAGATGTTAGGCTTTTCAAAGAGCAATGAGCTTTAGAAAGATGGATAGATGAAAGGAAAGACCGGAGGGAAGGAAGGAGAAAGGCAAGCTGGTTTTCTTACCAGCCTCACCTAGAAAACCTCCAAATTACAGTGTTTCATAATTAAAAGAATAAAAAGTGTTGTTATGATAACTAAGGTAATTTTTTAAAGGCTACAGATTACATTAAATATGGGGGCTAGTCTTATGGTCCAAGAATTGCCATCTCATATTCTTAACATAAGCAGTAGTCTATCTCAAACATGTTAGAAAAAGATCTTCTTTTAACAAGTCTGACAACCATATGAACAATAAAAATCAATACCTCACATAAATATTACTGCAATTTGTAAAAAGAAGTAACCTTTAGTTTGAAAAATTAAATAAGAATGCCTGAGGTAACAACAGCAAATATATAGTTAATCCAAAAGCTTACTAACATGAATCATACCAGGTAATGAAAAGTTGAAATCTTCACCCAGATCTTATGATCTAGCTGCAGAGTGCCAAATTATAATAACCCTATCTATTTTCAAAGGCAATCAAGACTTAAATGTGGCAGCACTGATTTTACTCAGACTACTATCATTAAATAGTACTCAAGTGACCTAATACAAGAGGGAAGGTCTGGAGGTTTTAGGAAGTTTCTTAACAGCTCTTTGAGCATCTCATCCTTCCAACCCCACCTCCAACAAAAGAAAATATTATGCGCTATGTCAACCAGTTATTTTGAAAAATAAAAAAGATAATGTACATAAAATGTCATGGTCAGGGCTTGGTATAGGTCAAGCTTTAAAAGCTTTGCAATTTATAAAAGTTAATTCAAAAGCTGCTATATTGAAGGTCAAGGATTTACCAATACTAGACACCAATCAATTCACTATAAAAATCTCATCTTTCCTGAAATCTATAGATAAGGACCAAATATTTTAAAATACATCAGCCAAGATAACAGAACTAATAATGCAGTATCACATTAGCACTTTATCTCCCTAAGGGGTATCATAAAATTTGTGGTAATGAAGAAACAGTATCCCTACCAACCTACACAAAATGGTGCATAGAATAGTTCGTTAAGATACCAAGAAGATATATACTGTCCTTCCCTCAATATCTTTCATAATTTGAAAACAACATAGAATCAGCGTAATAAATTAAATAATTTAGAATCTATTCTCATCCATAGGTAACACATAAACGATAAAACCAAAACATTCAAAAACCTCAAGTAATTTACCCTGTTACATTCAAGGGACACCTAAAAAATACAACCCAACCCAACCACCCCATCCTGCCACAGACACAAACTTCCAGAAAAGGAAGATTTTTCAATTTGAGGGGTCATACATATTAACTCGGGCTTGTGAATGGGAAGAAAAAAAGAGGGAATAAATTAACATACCCAGCAAACAGCTGGTAACAACCAACTACAATGCTGATTTGTAAGCTCTGCTGTTTTCCCTTCTATCACGTTTTATTCTTCAGGATTCAGCCACAGGCTTTCATTTTTCAGAGAAGGAAAAGAATTCTCAAGATTCTCAATAAAATCCGCAACATAAAAGACTACTGCCCTAGGTAAACATAACCTGACCCAGCACTTTATATCATCACCTACATGCTAAGTGACTCCTCAGTCTGAAGTACTGCTCTCTTCTAGGGTTCAGACTCATGTTTCCAACCACCATGGGGTAACTCCATGAATATGTGTAACAGAAGCATCAGTCTGCCCAAAATAATAAAGCATGGCTTGCTATCTTTCATTTCTAACTCTTAATCCTCCTGCTGGTAGTGAATTCCTTCTCCCAGTGAATAAGCTTTATGGTCAACCAAGCTAGAAATTTTGGTGTTATTTTAGAGACTCCCTCAGAACCAAAGCCACTCTTAACCTAGCCAACTACTCCCACTTTCCCAACTTCTTTTCAATGTTTCAAATGTAATCCTGTCTGTTCCCAATGCCACTATTTAACTTAGATCATCATTGCTCATTTGGGTCTGTACAAGTCTGCTTGCTCATCATCATCATTGCTCATTTGGGTCTGTACAAGTCTGCTTCCAGGCTCTCTTCCCACCACCAACTATTCTACCTTATAGTAGAAGTTAATGTTTCTCCTGCTTCAAAACCCTTCATGTGTTTTTAAACACTTGGGCCAATGAAATGAGGTCTAACCTACTCTACATCATATTGAAAACCCTTTGCAATTTGGAACAAAATACCTTCCAAGCTCCTTCTGTCCTAAAAGATCATGTTCCCTCATACCTCCAGACTTTTACTTAATTTTTTTGTACATGAAATGAACCTTCTACCATTAACCCTGCAAACTTTCTGTAACAAAAATAGCCTTGGATATTGGATTGCTAAACTTGTGAGAAAGGAGTAGGGCAAGCAGAAACAGAAAAAGTCAAATACAAATTACTAACTTCTCAATTTAAATTATAATTTAAAAGATTTCTGTCAAAATATGGAACTAAGTATCTAATGACCTATATCTCTGTGTGATATAGGCCACACAAATTGTTTTACTATACAAATGGATACAATTTATCTTTAATAAACTACATTTTATTGTCAAAGTCACAAATGTTACCTTCAAACAGAATCCAAATACCTACAATTAATCAGATAATCTTATTTATAAAGCAGCACAATTTTGATGAGCTGCTTTTTCAAACTATGAGTCACAAAAATCCTACAGAATCATGATTTTATATTTAACAAACATAAAAAATATATTAAAATGTCTGTGGGAAAATATCCTATCCGCTTATAAAGGTGGATTCATAAAGCAAACGTAGTTGTACAACCTATAATACAGTGTGAGAATAAATTACTCAGAATGTATACTACGCAATTTGTCTTCTAAATGCCACAATGTCTCACATAAATATAACTACTATATAAAGGTAATCAAAGAATATATGGAAGTGATTTTTAAAATACTCAGGATGCTTACAAATCAAGTCTCTAATAACAGTCTAAAATAATAAACAACATTCACTTTTCAATCGAGAGATGGAGCGCAATCAAGAAGAATCAGTCGTAACATTTTACATTTAGTACCAGAGATGTTCCTTAACTTACAATGGGTTAGGCCCCAGGTAAACCCATCCTAAGTTGAAAATATTTTAAGTCAAAAATGCATTTAATACACCTAACCTACCAAACATAGCTTAGCCTAGCCTACATTAAATGTGCTCAGAACACTAAAATTAGCCTATGGTTGAGCAAAATCACCTAACACAAAGCCTATTTTTAATAAAGTAGTTAATATCTCATGTAATTTATTGAATACTGTACTGAATATGACAACAGAATGGTTACACAAGTACTCAAAGTAGTTTCTACCAAACACATACTGCTTTTTCACCATCATGAACTGGAAAAATCGTAAGTCAAACCATCAGCGGTCTATAACTACATCATCTGTGTACCAAATTTCTACTAAAAACCTACTATATACAAAGCACAGCTCACAGCAAGTTAATTTCTAACTTTAATGAACAACAGTGTGATAAAGCTCACATCTTCCTAAATACTAACAGATAAAATATAAACAGTAAAAATGACTTAATGTTTTTTAAACTCAAAATAAATAAATTTTAAAGGATACTGATCTGTCTGTGGTCTTCGAAAGTTCTCTGGAAGATTGGCTTCATACAGTAGTCTTGCTTTAGTATTTCCCATATCTTGCATGCACTATAATTTAAAAAAAAAAGTATTTTCATTACTCACATGAACATTAAAGAGTGATTCCTGTACATACATATACATATATAGATATATACACAAATACCAAATAATTTATTGTTTCCAATATATATTCTCCTTAGAAATATAATTTAAATCACAGCTATGAAATTAATCACTCAAGTTAAAATAGAAGTGTATTTTTAACCCTTCATATTTACCAACATATGTTGATCCATAGTCTATAGTCTTATAAATGTTGTTTTCTGTGAAAATAGTACCACCTTTACACTTACTGTTTCCTAAAAGTGAATTCCCTGGTAGTACGTAGGCAGTATCACTATTTTTTTTTTAATGTGCCACTTGAACAATACTCCCATTTCCAGGACTAAGAAGTTTTGCTTTGAGCTTCGCAATACCCTGAAATTCTACCAATTGACAATCAAGATCACAATGAAGGCCAGATAAAAGAGAAACAGTGCTTACCTAAAAGTCTGCATAAATGTATTAATTTCTTTTGAGTTATTAATAATAATCCCTTTGAAGCATTTCCCTACAAAACCCTACCAATAAATTGTGCTTAATGCCCAAACTTTACATATAAGTTCGGTTCACAGAAGCGTCTCTCTAAAAATCTGTGAATTCCAATGGTAAGAACCATTGCTTGGTAAGCATAAAACAATTTGGCAATCATTTCAACCAGTTTGCGTCATCTACAAGGAATGACTATCCAAACAGTATTTCTTTGATATTCTATCATATTGGAAACTAAATATAAGATTTATGAACATTATAACATTATATTACATCATTTACATACAACTTGAGTTCCTTAAAATGGTTTAACTGGTACAGAGGTCTGTTTTTGTAATTTTTCTTCCTGATTTCACAAACACACACCCATATGTCCCTGAGATGACAATCCAGGTTTAACAGGTTACCTGACATCTGCCTTGAGTTGTTGCCCTCAAGTGTACACAGAACTAGCTTTCTTCAAGCAAAAAACATAGTGACTCTTCTCCCAACTGAGAGTTTTAAAGTGAACAAAATTCCAATACACAATCACCTCTAGGTATCTATTCCTCCTCACCTCAACGTAAGTATTCTCTCAGAGTAAACTACATTTCTAAGTCTTTCCTCTAGAGACAATGAGAAAGTGAAGTAACAGGTGGGTGGGAAGAAAAATGGATTAAAAAGTGGGAGAGGGCTTGTATCATTAAGCTCTAAGATGACATAGAAGGCAAAATAAATCTGAGCTTCAACATTGTGTAATAAAATATATAAAGGTAAACAGTATAAAGTCAGAGGGCTCTATGACATCACAGTGGTAGTTAATATGTAATTCTGCGTGTGGGGAGAAGAGCTGAGAAAAAGGTCACTAAAGCTCACACTTCCTGAAAATCGAAAAAATGTTTTCCATCTCAAGCATTCAAATGATGCTGCATCTTTGTGTTGTGATGGGAATTTGTAAACAGAAGATGATCAAGTTATGTAATCATAAAGACATTAAACATTTGGAAATAACTAGACCAAGTAAAAATGCTTCTTAGTCTGCAATGAAGCAAAAAGTAATTCAGATACAGTTCACCGAAACTGCAAAGGAAAGAAAATTTGAAGTTTCTATCGAGCAAGCAAGAGCACATAGAAATTTTAACAGAAAAATTAGTAACATTAAAAAAGCTATTATACTATATCTCATTAATCCTTATTTACATTTTTTCACATTTTAACATCTTTGGAAAAGGAATTCATCTTACAATTGATGGTGCCTAATAACTGGTAACTTTTTTCTTATTAGTCCATAAAGTCGATGTGCTTCTTACAATCAGTAGTATCTTATATTCAATGAATATGACTGTACACACTTAATGTAGGTCATTAATATCTTGGAGGGAAAATAAAAAATGAGGAACAAGGCAGATATGTACACCAAATTATTAAACATTGTTCTAGTGATGTTATCCATCACAAATTGATAGTAACATTAAAATCTGAAAGGTAGAAGTGATGTGAAATAACAAGCCATTTCTATAGGACACCACTGCCAAAAAGTGACTGGGCACAGGTGCCATGTATGTGTTTGTTAGTTGGAACCTGAATAAACAAGAATTCAATGACATCACAGGTGTAGGGAGATCATTTTGTTATCATAAAAAATATGTTGGTAAGCTTAGTTTCTAGGTTTCTAAAAAGTAGACTAGAGGAATCACCACACTCTTCCAGAATGGCTGAATTAATTGACACTGCCACCAACAGTGTAAAAGCATTCCTATTCCTCCACATCCTCTCCAGCATCTGTTGTCTCCTGATTTTTTAATGACTGCCGTTCTAACTGGCGTGAGATGGTATCTCAATGTGGTTTTGATTTGCATTTCTCTAATGACTAGTGATGATGAACATTTTTCATGTATTTTTTGGCCTCATAAATGTCTTCTTTTGAAAAGTGTCTGTTCATAACCTTTGCCCACTTTTGGATGGGTTTGTTTTTTTTCTTGTAAATCTGGTTTAGTTCTTTGTAGATTCTGGATATTAGCCCTTAGCCAGATGGGTAGCTTGCAAAAATTTTTTCCCATTCTGTTAGTTGCTGGTTCACTCTGGTGATTGTTTCTTTTGCTGTGCAGAAACTCTTGAGTTTAATTGGGTCCCAGTTGTCTATTTTGGCTTTTGTTGCCATTGCTTTTGGTGTTTTAGTCATGAAGTCCTTGCCTATGCCTATGTCCTGAATGGTATTGCCTAGGTTTTCTTCT
>CAUYLG010027506.1:0-25684 GCA_963573385.1 Cacajao melanocephalus | reverse complement strand
CTAGGCTTTGCTGGGCTGCTGTGGGCTCCGCCCAGCTGCCGTGTGAACTTCCTTGCAGTCCTGTTTATATGGGTGTAGTTAGAACTGCCTCGGCAGTGGCGGTTCACCTCTGTAATGGCGGACTCTCTGTAATGGCGGGTTGCCTTGGCAATGGCGGGTTGCCGTGGTAACGGCGAGTTGCCTTGGTAACGGCAAGCTGCCTCAGCAATGGCGGACCACCTCCGTAGTGGTGGAGTGCCTCGGTAATGGCGGACACCCCTCCCCCACAAAGCTGGACCATCCCGGATTCAGCTGTGCTTGCTGTGAAACTCTCAACCCTGAGCATTTCCAATTGCTTTTTTTTTTTTTTAATGGGGATGGGACCAGCTGAGCCTGATCACCTGGCTCCCTGCCTCAGACCCTGTTTTGTTTTGTTGAACGATCGACTCTCTCCCAGGTGTTCCAGTCGCCTGATGAAAAGGCGCCGGGATCTGTGTGATTTCCCGTGCGGCAACCCACTGCGCCAGCTGAAACAGCGGCACTGATATTCCTGGGGCTTTTTTGCCTGGGAATCTCCTGGCTTGGCTCCCTGTTTCAGACCCCTTTTTAATCAGATGAATGGGCGATTCTGCCTTCCGAAAGCTCTACTTGCCAGCTAGAAGGGAGACCCAGACTAGTGTATTTTGCACGGAGAACTGCCATGCCGGGGCGCCGGCAAAACAGCCGCGCCGGCCAAAACAGCCGTGCTGGCGACCCATAGGGCTCCTCCGCCTGGGAATCTCCTAGTCTGTGGGCATTAAAAATCCGTATGGAAATGTGGAGTCCACTCACCCTCTGCGCTTTCACTGGGAGCTGCAATCCTGAGCTGTTCCTAATCGGCCATCTTGGATCGCCATCTGTGTGTGTAGTTTTAATTTACTGACCCCCCAAATTAAAGTACAGCTAAACTCACTTGATAACATTTCATACCAGATAATGACTTGGAAGAAATTTACAGTTGATGAAATTTACATCTGCATTCCAGATGAAAGGCCCTCACAGTAAACAGGTTTAAAAAAATTAAACACTAGATTATGGAAGTTAAGTCTACTTTCATTCTCGCTACGATTTTTTTCCGGCATATTCCTAATTGTTTTGTCATGGCTGCAAACCTCCTCATATGTTTTTTGTCATGTTTGTTTGTTTGTATCCTGTGATTTCTGTACTGTTATTAATTTCCCACTTCTGTTTCTAATGCTTTTTAGAAGAGTGATATATGAAAGAAAACTGTAGATAGTTATTGGCTAATGTGACCTAAGATAACTTATTTTAGAATGTCTCTCTCTTAACATTTATGAGTAGTGATTTGTTAATTTTAAAGGAAAAAGGTTTAATTTTTTAAATGAAGGAATATTTGAGACTTATTTCACCACATTAAGGAGCTAAAATCATGTTGGGGTAACACAGAAACAAAATGTCTTAATATAGTCATTATATTTTTGGTTTATTAAATAAACATTCATCAAATAACATAGTATAAGCTCACTTATGGAAATTCAAGTATAAAAGTGAAAAAATTTACCTTTGCCTTTATGGAGACCAACTTTTGTATAAATAATTAGACTAATCTGATTTATTACAAATCTGACTCAGAGTGATTTATTTAAATAAATCATCAGGAAAAGACTCTAGACAACTTAGTAAAAAACATTTTAATTACAATTGGATGATAATATATTGCATATTTTTAAGAAAAATTGAAGAATCTGTTTGAGAAAAAAAGCTTTTGGCAAATTCCAAGAATCCAATCAGTCTCAAAAGTGCATTTTAACAGCAGGAATCGACTCTCTTCTTTCTTTCTTTCTTTTTTTTAAATTTTACTTTAAGTTCTGGAGTACATGTGCAGATCCTGCAGGTTTGTTATATAGGTATACACGTGCCATGGTAGTTGTATGCTGCATCCATCAGCCCATCATCTACATTAGGTATTTCTCCTAATGCTATTCCTCCCAATCCCACCACCCCCTGCTATTCCTCCCCTAGCCCCCACCCTCCAGGCCCCAGTGTGTGATGTTCCCCTCCCTGTGTCCATGTGTTCTCATTGTTCAACACCCACTTATGAGTGAGAATATACAGTGTTTGGTTTTCTGTTCTTGTGTCAGTTTGTTGAGAATGATGATTTACAGTTTCATCCATGTCTTTGCAGAGGACACAAACTCATCTTTTTATGGCTGCATAGTATTCCATGGTGTATATGTGCCACATTTTCTTTATCCAGTCTGTCATTGATGGGCATTTGGGTTGTTCCAAGTCTTTACTATTGTAAACAGTGCCACAGTAAATATAAGTGTGCATGCATCTTTATAGTAGAATGATTTATAATTCTTTGGGTACATACCCAGTAATGTGATTGCTGGGTCAAGTGGTATTTCTATTTCTAGATCCTTGAAGAATCACCACACTGTCTTCCACAATGATTGAATTAATTTACACTCCCACCAACAATGTAAAAGCATTCTTATTTCTCCACATCCTCTCCAGCATCTGTTGTCTCCTGATTTTTTAATGATCTCCGGTCTAACTGAAGTGGGAGTCCACTCCATTCTTTCATAATTTACCTCAAGATTCAGTACTTAGAGCAACAAATCTGTCTGGCCAAACTTAGATTATATTCACTAATGAAGAACATTATATCGGGATAGATTACTTCAAAATGAGAGTCAAAAGTGAGAAAGAAGGCTGTGTGTGGTGGCTTATACCTGCAATACCAGCACTTTGGGAGCCTGAGGTGAGAGGATAACCTGAGGCCAGGAGTTCAAGACCAGCCTGACCAACATGGTGAAACCCCCTCTCTACTAAAAATACAAAGTTTAGCCAGCATCATGGTGGGCACCTGTAATCTCAGCTACTTGGGAAGCTGAGGCACAAGAATTGCTTGAGCTACGGGAAGCAGAGGTTGCAGTGAGTGGAGGTTATTCCACAGCACTCCAGCCTGGGTGACAGAGTAAGAATCTGTCTCAAGGAAAAAAAGAGTCTGAAAAAAGAAATTCTCTAACAGATAGTTGGAAAACTATATAAAAACCAGAAAGCACTGGAGACAGAGAAACAATCATGACATTAAAAAATTGCCTTTAAGCTTGTAATTACACGACTGATATTAGTTCCATGCAAAAGTAAGCACGGTTTTTGCCAGTACTTTCAATGGCAAAAATCACAATTACTTTTCCACTGACATAATAGTTCTTCAGGCACATTTCTGTTCTGGTCCTTTGTTCACTCTCTTGGGTAATTTAAGGTATAGATTCCTCTTGGTTTTATTTTCTTCTTCATTTGTCAAAATTGAGCAAGCAGCTCAACGATTTATGGTCAGTGATTTTTATAAACTATAATCAAGTACTTTTTAAAGGATTGCTAATTACATTTAAATTTTTAATGCATTCTTAGGGCAAAAAGAAAGAGAGAAAATAATAATTATTAAAAGCAGATGCCATTTGTTGAAACAAGTATTATTTATTTTATTCCAAGGCAAGTCCCTAGTGACTATTAAAATGAACTTTGTAGTTTTTAGGTAGGTGATTGATAAAAGGGAGTTTGATTTGTTGATTTCAGTGGGTTTCATAGATTGCTGTCATTTACCCATCATGAGTTCTAAAACCAAATACTATCTTCACATCAATCAGGGTGAATATGGTAGCTGGCCTATTTTATTGACTGGAAAACATTAGTGCACCAAGATTAATAGAAATGGAACTTGGATTCTAATTCTCAACAGAAATGCAGGTTCTGTTGCTCTGGAAAGTGGTAGGTAAAAATACAAAACTTATGACAATATCAATTAAAAATATAGATCGCCCTCAGCAAATAATATTGGAGTATCTTTTAAAAATAGTTTGACCATACTAGAAAACTCATTTTTAACACTCATTGTTATATTCACATTGTTCTGTTACTCTATCTTTTTTATAATAAGAAGTCATAGAAAATGTATTCTATGGTAAATGCTTTATACCTTTGGGAGGTTATTTTTTCCTTCCACTTATTTGTCATTAAGTAAGCAAATGAAGGAATAACATTTATTTCTTTAATACATCTTTATTTTATGCTTACAATGTTCCAAATACTGTTTTAGGTGTAAAAGCTATAAATAAGCATAGCCCCACCTATCAGAAAGCTTACTTTTGTAACAGAAAGGAAGTACAAAATTATGAGCACATTGTATGATTTCCACACAGAAAACTAAAGATATGACCAAATCAAACAAAAATGATATGAATCTCATTTTTCCTGAAACTGGAGAATGGCCATATATATATCTATATATATATATAGATATATATATGAATGATATTGTGGCAGACATACTATAAATAGAAAAACTTAAAATAAATAATGGAGGGATAACTCAGAATTCTGACTATTCAGAAAGTGGCAACTGAAGCTTCCTTATATCCTGTAACTTACAGAGGCAGGAATAGGTATCTCATTTATGATAAGGATTTTTCCACTGAGAAATTTTTAAAAAAATATTAATCGATAAAATTCTGCAGTTGTAGCACCAGTATATAAATAGCACAAAAAATAATGGTTACACATTGTAAACAATAATTTAAAAGTCCATGTGAGGCATATTTTGTTTTTGTTTGTTTGGGTGGATGGATGGCTGTATTAGTTTCCCGGGGGTGATGTAACAAAGTACCAAAATTAGGTGGCTGAAAAGAAGAGACGTTTATAAAGAAGAGAAGTTTATCGTATCCCAGACTGGGAGTTAGATATCTGAATTCAAGGTGTTGTCAGATACATGCTCCCTTTGAAACCTAGAAAAATAAATCTTTTCTTGCTCCTTCCTAGCTTTTAGTGGTTTGCTGAGCAAGTCTTGGTATTTCTTAGCTTGCAGTGGCAATGCCTCAGTGTCTGTCGCTGTTGTCAGATGTCCATTTCCTTGTGTGTATCGTCACATTGTGTTTGCCTCTGCTTATCAGGATTCCAGTTATATTAGGCTGGAGATTACCTGAGTGATCGCATCTTAATTTGATAACATCTACAAAAATTCTATTCCCAAATATGGTCACATACACAGGTACTGAAATTAGGACATTAACATATTCTAACAGTGAGTTTTAGCCTTATTGCAGAATTATTCTACTATAGGAAAAAATCTTTTATTAAAAAGAAACCTCTCCCTAATGTTACATATGAGTGAATTTATTGTATCAAGTTGAGATTAAAATGTATACCATCACATGCCTTCATCAATAAGAAACAAAATTTAAAAGTACTAAACAAAAATTTAAAAATATAAAAAAGCACAAATTAACAATAGTATGGGCTGACAAAAATAGAAAATAAGAAAGTATTGGAAAAATAATCTAAAACTGACTTACGTGCTTGAATAAAGAAAAAAGAGACAGAGTAATGCATTGGAGATTAAAAATAATGAATTATCCACAGACACAGCAAAGTTAATAGACTTCTAAGAGAATGTAACTTGCAAACACTGGAATAAGATCTTTAAAAACCTGAAAGAAATAGATGATTGCTTAGTGAAAGAGGAAAGTTCCCTGACCGCACTTGCAGGACCTGCTCAAACCCCTTATGGGAGTGGGGAGCACACAGACAGGGGTAGGATCTAGGGTACTGGACTCCAGCCTCACAGCAGAGTTCATGGGTGGATCCTCTGACTACCAAAGCCCAAATGGGTATGTGTTACAGTGCACCCTTTTAGCCTTGCCATCCATGGACAGCTTTAGTGTTATCCAGCTCAGTGGACCCTCTGCCTCTTTACAAGACCAGAGGGCCAGTGTGACAGCCTTCTGTATCCTGAGCTCTTGTCCAGTGTTCCAGAAGTGGCAGGTCACACATGGACTTGAAGCATGAATGTGGGGGTTTTATTAGGCAGTGGAAGTGGCTTTTAGCAAGACGGATGGAGAGCTGGGAGGGGTACAGAGTGGGAAAATGATCTTTTCCTGGAGTTTGGACACTCAGCAGCTGATCTCCTTTCCAACCATCCCCAGTAGAACTCCTCTCAGCATTCAGATGCTCCTTCTCTTCTCTCTTTCTCTACCACACTGTTCTGCTATTTGTCTGCTCCTCTCCTTTTCTGGTTCTGAGGCTTGGGCTCTGGGTTTGATATGAGTACAGGATAGGGGGCATGGCAAGCCAAAAGGTAGCTTTTGGGTATGAAAACAGGAATGCCTGTCCTCATTTAGGGCCACAGGTATCCAGGCTGGAGGGTGTGACCTTTGCCAAAGAACAATCCTTTCCTACTCAGTATTTCCTTGTCTTCTGTCCATATCATTAGTAATAGTTGAACTACCATTATTCACCCAGTAGGAGCAAAGAACTTATTAAATCAATTACTACAAAAGGCAATGTAAAGATTATTGGTAGCTTATTTTTGAAAAGCACACTGACCAGAATACATCCAAACGCGTTATATGAGGCCAGTATTACCCTGATACAAAAACAACACAAAGACATATCAAAAATGAAAACTACAGGCTGATATCTCTGATGAATATTGTTGCAAAAATTCTCAAAAAAATACTAGTAAAACAAATTCAGCAATATATTATAAAGATTAGTAATCATGACCAAGTGGGATTTATCCCTGGGATGTGAAGTTGTTCAACATGCATAAAGCAATCAACTTGATGTAACATATTAATGGTATGAAAGATAAAAATGTATGATTATTTCGATTGATGGTGTAAAAGCATTAAATAAAATTCAACACCCCTTCATGATAAAAACACCCCCCCAAAAAAAACAGGTATAGAAGGAACATATCACCACATAATAAAAGCTATATACAACAGAGACATAGCTAGCATCATACTGAATGGCAGAACACTGAAAGCCTTTCCTCTAAGATATGGAGCATAAGAAATATGTGAGCATCTTTCACCACTGTTATTCAGCATATTACTGGAAGTCCAACTGTAAAATTCATATGGAACTGCGGAAGACCCTGAACAGCCAATATATTTTTGAGGGAAAATAGAAAGCCTTAACAAGAAACTCAAAGGCTTTAACAACAATAAAAAAAGTAATCCCATTAAAAAGTGGGCAGAGAACATGAAGAGACATTTTTTAAAAGATATAAAAATGGCCAATAAATATATTTTTTAAATGTTCATCATCACTGTTCATCAGAGAAATGCAGATTGAAGCCACAATGATATATTTACCTTACACTGATCAGAATAGCTATTATTAAAAAAGACAAAAATATAACAGATGTTTGTGACAATGCAGAGAAAAGGAAAAACTTATGCACCATTGGAAGGAATGCAATCTACTACCAGCCTCTATGAAAAACAGTACGCAGGTTTCTCAGTGAAGAGAATTACCATTTGTTCTAGCAATTCCACAACTATGTATCTACTCAAAGGAAAAATAAATCATTATAACAAAAAGCTACATACATGTTTATCACACCACTATTCATAATGGCAAAGATATAAAATCATCCCAAGTGTCCATCAATGGATGATTGGATAAAAATATGTGGTATACATACACAATGGAATACTATTCAGCCATAAAAATAATAAATTCATGTTTTTGCAGCAACATGGATGGAACTGGAAGCCACTATCTTAGGTGAAATAACTCAGACACAGAAAGGCAACTACCACATGTTCTTATTTGTGTGAGTTAAATAATGTGTACACCTGAACATAGAGTGTGAAATGATAGATAATGAAGATTTGGAAGGTGAGGATGGGAGTGGAAGATGAGCAATTACTTAATGGGTACAAGGTACATTATTCCAGTGACGGATACACTAAAATCCATGATTTCACCATTATTCAACATGCAGGTAACAAAATTACATTTGTACCTCATAAATTTACACCAAAAAAGAAAACAAAGCCAAAGGCATTATACTAACTTGAAAATCTACTACAAAGCTGTAGTAATAAAAAAAGAGCATAGTTCTGGCATAAAGTCAGGGATATTCACCAATGGAACAGTACAGTAGGGTCAGAAATAAATATATCCATTATGGTCAGGTGATTTTTCACTAAGATGCCAAAAATATTGAATAAGAGAATTAGGTGAATGAAATTAGATACACAGTTCCAAATATAAACAAAAAATCAACTCAAAATAGATTTAAAGACTTAATATAAGACCTAAAACTATAAAAATCCAAGAAGTCAACACAGAAAAATTTGCTGTTCTAGGCAAAGACAAGCCCAAAAGCATAGACAACAAAAGCGAAATTAGAAATATATGATAACATCAAGCTAAAAGGCTTCTATGCAGTAAACAAAACAACCAATGAAATAAACAAACAACTGACAGAGTGGGAGAAAATATTTCCTGTCCTCTGACATGAAATTAATAACCAGAACGTATAAGGAACTCAAACAAGTAAACAGCAAAAACCAACTAATTCCACTACAAAGTAGGCAAAAGCTCTGAATAGATATTTATGAAAAGAACACATATAAATGACCAAGAAGTATATGAAAATATACTCAATATCACTAATCATCAGAGAAATGCAAATTAAAACTACGAGATATCATCTCACACCTGTTTACATGGCTATTACAAAAATGACAAAATATAAGGGCTGGTGAGAATGTGGTGGAAAGGCAACCCTTCTAACACTGTTGGTGGAATTAATTGTAAATTAATACAACAATTACAAAAAATAATATGGAGGTTCCCCCAAAGATTAAAAATAAAATTATCATATTACCCAGCAATCCAACTACTGGGCATTTATGCAAAAAAGAAAATAATAAAATCAGCATGTTCAAGTGATATCTACACTCCCATGTTTACTGAAAAATTATTTACAAGAACCAAGACATAACCTCAATCTAAGTGTCCATCGGTGAATGAATTGATTTTTTTAAATGTAGTACATATACCCAGTGGAATACTATTCATCCTTTGCCAAAACAAAATTCTGTCATTGGTGACAACATAGGTAACCAAAGGACATTGCGTTAAGTGTAATAAGCTAGGCACAGAAAGACATACTGCATGATTTCAATTATATGTGGAGTGTAAAAAAGTCAAATTTATAGGAACAGAGAATAAAATGGTGTTCACCAGAGATTGTGGGGCAGTGGTGTTGAGGACATGTTTGTCAAGGGATAAAATATTTTCATTAGATAATAGAAATAAGATCAAGAGATTTATTGTAACATCTTGGTGCTACCATTAATAACAATATATTGTATACCTGAAATTTACTAAGCAAGCAGATTTTAAGTCCTCTCCACACACAAGAGGCAATTCATAGATGAGGTAATTCATATGTTAAGTTGCTTGATATAGCCATTCCATGAAGTATATGTATATTAAAACATCATATTGTACATCATAAACATATACCATGTTTGCCTGTCAATTAAAAATAATATCAAATTTTTTAAATGAAAATTATGAAGTCTTATCACATTGGAGTAAATAAGGGTGAGGTATGTAGGAGGAGACGCCATAATGGAGGTGGATATTTTATCCATGACATTGATTTAGAACTGCTGCAACATGATAATTTACTATCAAAAGCAGCCTTTTAGTTCATTTTATTCTTGTTTTGAAATTTTCTAACCAAAACATATACTACCTCAGCAATGGACCCCATCCCACAGCCATGTCCAGAAGCCACTGTCAAACAGACAAAAATATATTATTGTTATCCTTATTTAAGATATTTTAACATCAGAAAAATAGCACTTCTATCAAAATTCATATATACATCTAAAACCATTTCAACTTGAATCCAAAGATTATTCTAATGTATTTTTGCTTTGAAATAATTTGAAAAATTATTTCAAATCTCACATGATAAATACCAGTAAAAGCCAATACTATATGAAAATTTAAAATATAATTGGCTTGTATGACATTAAAATATTTTAATCACCATTCTCAAATCAATGTGATATTAGCATAGATAATTAGATAAGCAACTCAAAGAAAAATGAATAATTCAGAAATGGATGGGAACACTTACAAGTATTTTAGTGTATGAAAATAACTAGTTTGCAGAGTGAACTGATGGAAGATTCCTAATGGAATTTTACATTATTAAAATTAATTAAAAACCTGTCAGTCTCTGGAGCAACACCTCTCAGGCAGAGAATTTTATTATTAGCTAGATCTAGAGACAGCATCCCATGTAGAAACAACTGTCTTAGCAAGGACAACATCTAGAAAATGTCACAAACGCAACTCCAAATGCATGGCAAAAAGAAAAAAAAATCATGCTCTCAGGTCAGAGAATGCAGATGGTGAAACTGGAAACCTTTAGCTATAGTTTAATATCCAGCATACTTTTCTATGTGCTAAAGAGGAAACAAATTAAAAATTTTGTCTGAATGCTTTTTAAATCAGTAAGTACTAAAATCAATATTTTCCTGAACCTAAGAAAAAAGTCAAGTATTACTATTATAAAGTACAGAAATAAGGCAGAAAATATATCAAAAGAATAAATATTATACCAGTATATAACTTTCCTTAGTACAATTTTTAAAGCTTTGCAATTGAATGCCTCACAATAATTTCTCCAAACTGACAACTGCTAGAATGCTACTGCACTCACCAGGCTTTGCATTTTGCATCACTACATAGATGTTCACTTTCCAATGAGGTGTGGGTAGGTAGAATCAAGACATATTTGTCACTAGGATTTCTATTATAGAGTTGGATTTATGTTAAAATCGCTAGATTAGTAAAACTTCTCACATGTCTAGTATAAATTGACTAAAGTAAAACATTTATCTGGTATCTGGTTCACCCTCAAAACTTAAGAACTTAAAGAATGTAAGAGATTTGGACAGTAGTGGTAATGCAAATTCACTATTCTATTAATATATATATGAGGATATATAGGAATGAAAGATATATATGAATGAAAGATATATATGAATGAAAAGATATGTACATGAAAGATATATGTGAATGAAAAGATTCATATATATGAAAAGATAGATATGAATGAATAAATATATATGAACATATATATATATGTATATCATATGTTCATATATATATATATATATATCTAATGCCTTTCCATGCTTTTTTTTTGGTGTGCAGAATTAGGAAAGATTAGCCTTTATACCTTGGAGTTGCAAATCAAGTAAGGGAGCAATTAGCTTTACGATAAAAAAATTTTCTCCAAATTTTCTCTGCATCTTTCTTTTGTTATGTGCACAAAAATTCATTTTGGATATGGATTAAATAATAGTCAATGTTGAGGGATAGCAAGAAAAAATTGTTACTTTAACTATTCCTCTGTTTGAACCTCCAAATATTGTAGCTAGGCGAAAGCAGAGTTTGGCCAAATTCTGATGTCAAAGAAGATGTCTGGGCATTCCTACTGAAAACCAAGGTTTATCTCCATGTCTAAGCTCACTGTGACTATGGAAATGAGGTAGAAAACATATCCTCACTTCTATGATAAAAACACTTATACTCTGATGATCAAATTGAAACTCATTTTCCTCAAAAGCTTCAGTTTTTCTTCTAATGAAGACTTGTCTCACCATGCAGAGAGTTAATTACCCACTACTAATTACTAAATGCTAACTTTGTTCTTGGGTCCATTTTTGCAATCAATACCCTGCATAGTAATACGTTGTTTATATATTTACTTTTCTTATCAGATTATGATCCCATTAAGATAAAAAAGTAGTACGCTGCAGAAGCTCAAAGCATTCCTGTTCAATTGAGGCAATGAAATTGAGAATTTAATCTTCCTAGTATATGTTACAGTGCTCTGATTAACTGTGTTACATAGAGATGTATTAAATGATAGATTATTATAGCCAAAATATAGCAAAAGATGAGATAATATTTGTAAATAAAATGTGAAAATTCTCTAATGTGACAAACAATGGGTAAGGACAAAGAATACCATTTCCTTGCTTACAGGAACCAAAATGAAGTCACATATCATAGGTAAAAATATCTTCACTCAATCAACCTTGTAGTTTCCGGACAGAAGGGAGTTCTGGCCATCATATCATCTAGGAATTCCCCCATGTGCTTTAGTCTATCAGCTGAAAAGGATTCAATTGATTATGACAGATGGGCATAAAATCTGTCACAGTTCTGAAGAATTGGGGAGGGAAAAGCGTGATAAATGCTAAGAGACAGATTATGCCTTGATGATTACTTGTGTGAAGTCAATCATCTGTGTACTGGGTACTTGCTATAATCTGCTAGAGGAAAATCATTATTGACTACTAATTGGCATACTTTTTGCTTCTCTTTTGACTTAAAATGTCAATGATAATTTTTACCCTGAAATAATTGTATGTAGGAAGACAGAAATGCACCTAATAAAATCATCAACTTTATAGTATGTAATGTAAAAAAACTATCAATATTCCAAGATTTATCTCTACCTTAATATCAATGTTAGATGGATCTGAAATATGAGAATATAAAAAAGTATGGTTCAAATGTGCCTATATCCAATCAACATTGTACTATTTTATTATATAAATCTAAGAGCACATCTTAGCAGTTGTTTTCACAAAACTCTCATTTTAAAAAATCATTTGGAAAATTGCATTTATGTATCTTTCGAATTTGTAAGTTGACTTTATGAGTTAGCATAGTTAATTCCACATAAAGAGGTCATATAAAAGGAAATGCAGTTTTAAAATTTTTTACAGTGCATAAAGTATACCAGGCTGATGTTCTTCAGACAAGCAAAATAAAAAGGATGCCTGCATAAGGTCTGAGTCTTATACACTTCAGTTTTGAGTTTTGATTGTCCTCAGATCATGGAAAATGTGTCTCTTTTTAAAGAGTCTCTAATTTCAAAATGTTCTCTTTAACATTTCTTGACATAGCCAAGAGGTGTAAGTAAGGGAGGCCTTTTTTTTTTTTTTCCTTAACTTCACATTCTAAGTGGTTCAGAGCCAATTGCTCTCAAATCTCTTCTTGCTCTTTGCTCTGCCTTTTCAAGTAGAGGGCCTGGCCTTTGCTGATTAGTTTTCCTTGGCTGCAGTTTTAGCTAGCATCCGTCTTGTTTGGAGTTAATGAGAGGCAGGCACTAACAGCAGATGATAAGGTGGTCAGAAAAGGCGAGGGCATCATCTTCAGTCTCCCTCAAATAAGTTTTCTGCAATGATGCAGCTCCCTGGTGACAAGCTGTAGTTACAACTTCTGTCGGGTGATCCCAACCCTTGGACTTCCAATTTTCTCTTTGTATTAGCAACTTAGAAGATGTAGTATTTATCTGCTATTTCTAATCTCTGAGTATGATCAATTTCCCCTTTTACCTTCTCAGCTCTTCTATTACTTGTGGGACTAGTTCTCCTTCAAATTACCTGTGTTTTATATACTTTGAGTGATTTCTCTTTTTTCTAAGAGGATTCTGAATGACAGATATTCCAACTTAAAAAATAGTAGCGGCAGCTTTGACTGGCAGATTGAAATTTATCTTAAGGTTACATGGTTGTAATTCAGTGCTAGAATCAAATATAAATGCATGCCATGGATGGGGATAGGATATGTAACTGCTCACATACCAGCTGATGGCTCTTCTGGACATTTACAAATCTCTGTAGTCCTTGGTATTATATTTTGCCATCACAATACTTCTGATCTTATAACGTATACTCTGAATAGTCCCATCTCAAAGAGATCAAAAACTTCCATTAAAAAAGTTTTTGAAACTCAAGACCCCGACTTCCTTAAGACTACCTCATTCTTAAACCCATGAAATTTCTTCTTTGCATTCTGACAAGTATTAGAAGTTAGAATAAATGCTCTCTTAGTTTTCTGTTGCTGCTGTAACATATTACATTAGTGGGTTAAAAAAAGCACAAATGTATTACCTTATAGTTCTGGAAATTAAAATCCTTACTGGGTTAATATCAAAATGTTGGCATGGCTGCATTCCTTCTGGAGGCTCTGGGGGAAAATGCATTCATCACACTTTTTAGCTCATAGAGACTGCCTGCTGTTGTTGGGTTATGAGACTCTTCTGTCATCAAACTCAGCAATTCTATCTCTCTAACCTCTGAATCTGTCCTCAGATACCCTTCTTTGATTTTGGCCCTTTGTCTCCCACATTTAAGAACCCTTATAATTACAAAGGGCCTATCCAGATAAGATAATCTCATCATCTCAAGATCCTTAGCTTAATCATGCTTGTAAAATCCTTCTCTGTCTCTCTCTCTTTTGTATTCCAGCAGGAATAGCAATGATGACATGTAAAACTCTTCTTACCATGTAAAGTGAAACTTATAGGTTCAGGGATTAGGACAAGAACATCCTTGGGAAGAGACATTATTCCACTTACCACAGCATCTAAATATATTTGAAAGCGTATTACTTTTGTTGTTGTTGCTATGGGCCCTTAATAAATATGCTTCTCATTATTATAGCATAAGGCAGGACTTATTTAACCCCCAAATACAACACAATATAAAAGTAACAACTGGTCTTATCCTTGCTAGACAGAGACTCTAAGGCAAGAATTATGTTTTTCCAGAGTTATGATAGAACTGACATCATGAATTTGCTCCAATATGTCTCAATTACTTGTAGTTAAATAGGATGGGCAGAAAAGAAACAAGATATCTGCCTTGTTTACTAGAATAAAAAGCTCCTTACTTTGTATAAAGACTAATCTTGAAGCATGTCTTTTGCAGGGGGGCATCCTGTATTTCAGAGCAAATGAAGTATCTAAACGGTAATGTAGTCTGTTGCCAAATGCATGTTGGACTAGCTCTAATACTATGATGCTGGAATATGATAATTCCTTCAGAGTCATCTACATGTTTTAATTAAGAGAACACTGAAAATGAAGGAGGAGGTAGCCTATGTTTAAAAATTAATGGACGAGATCAACTTCCAGTTTCTGGTCCGCTATCTAAGAAGTTTGGAATTAAACACTTCATTCCAACAAGTAAAAAATTGAACAAGTTAAAAAATAAACTCAGTTCCATTAGAAAAGTGAGGTCACAGGACAAACCAAACCCCCCAAATTTGAAGAGATAGACAAGTGAATATAGAGTATCATGGCTTACTGAAACAAAAACTTGTAAGAAAAAAACTCAGAAGAAACTAGTACCGGAATACGAGAGCTGAAACTGTAAATGTCAAATTGCTGGAAGCTAACAATGAACAAGTTTGAGAGTTAAAATCTCCAGGAAGGCACAATCATGGAGACTGGGACTGGGGCATGCTTTTTTTTTTTTTTTTTTAGTTTAAGCTCCAGGAGCTAAAACTAGATTGTCGCAGTAAAGATCAGAGAGAAACATCCCCTTGTACTTCCTACAGGAAAAAGCAAAAGTAACCAGGTTAAAATAATCCAGAGCCTTCTGCTCTTTTTAACAAGTCTTTCCCTTAAGAGAAACTATTTTAACAGAAAATAACTGCTTGGGGTTTTATCAGATTCAAATAGATCCAAAGAGAGAAAAGTTTCAACTTCAGCTCATTCTAGTTGTCTTATCTTTCTAAATGGTGAAAATAAATCTGAGAAGCACTTGTGAAGTTCACAGCTCAGGAAACCAAATCTACTAGAAGACTGAGACCTAAGCATATGGCTATAAAATGTTTTCCCTTCCCTAAGACATTATCACTACACCAATAAAAGCCTATATACCATAGTCTCTTTTACTCAATACATCATGTCCAGGTTTCAACAAAAATTACAAGGCATACTAAAAGACCAAATCATTCTTTGATGAGGCGGAACAAGCATTAGAACCAAACTCAAAGATGTAAGTGATACTGGGATTATGAGACCAGAATTTTTTTTATAACTATACCTAATATACTAATCATTCTCAAAGAAAAAGTAAATAACATGGAAGAATAAATGGTTAATATAAGCAGAGAGATGAAAATTCTAAGAAAGAATTTAAAAAATGTTAAAGATCAAAAGCACTGTATATAAAAGTGTCTTTGATGGGCTCATTTGTAGACACAACTGAAGAAAGAACCTTAGAGCATAAAAATATGTCAGTAGAAATTTCTAAAACTAAAAAACAAAGAAAAGATTGAAAAAAATCAATTAGAATATACAAGAATAGTGGAACAACTACAAATGCTATAGCATCCAAAATGGGACTACTAGAAAAAGAGTAAAGAAAGAGAGAGAGAGAGAGAGAGAGAGAGAGAGAGAAAGAAAGAGAGAGAGAGAAAGAACAAAAGAAAGAAGAAAGAGAAAGAAAGAAAGAAGGAAGAAAGAAAGAAAGACAAAGAAAGAAAGACAAAGAAAGAAAGAAAGAAAGACATGTTTGAAACAATAATAACTTAGAAATCCTCCAAATAAATGATAGCTGTCAAACTGCAAATTCAGGAAGTCCAGAGAACACCAAGCAGAGTAAATGCTAAAAACAAACAAACAGCCGAACACAGTGGCTCATGCCTGTAATCCCAGCACTTCAGGAGGCTGAGGCCAAGGGATCACCTGAGGTTGGTAGTTTAAGACCAGAATGGCCAACATGGCAAACCCCCATCTCTACTAAAAATATAAAAAGTACCCAGGTGGTGGCACACTCCTGTAATCAGAGCCACTCCAGAGGCTAAGGCATGATAATCACTTGAACCCAGGAGGCAAAGGTTGCATTGAGCCAAGATCATGCTACTGTACTCCAGCCTGGGTGACAGAGTAAGACTCTGTCTCAAAAACAAACAAACAAAAAACAAAAGACCCTACACCTAAGTATGTTTTAAATACATAAAAGTAGAGACAAAGAAAAATAACTTTTTTTGAAAAAAGCTAGAAAGAAAAAAATGCCTTACCTATAGAGGAGAAAAATAAGGATTACGTTCAACTTTTCCTCATAAATTATGCAGGCAAAAAATTTTTAAAAATGAAATATTTAAAGGATTTAGAGGTGAAAAACACCAAGCTAGAATTTGATACCATGCAAAATTAACCTTCCAAAGTGAAGACGAAATAAAGATTTTCTCAGATAAATAAAAAATTGAATTTTTTTGCTAGTATGACGACCTTGCAAGAAATGTTAAATGAAGTTCTTCAGAGAGAAAGAAAGATAGGTCATAAATTTGAATCTACATAAACAAAGAAAGAACATTGGTGAAGAGATGTAATGGTTAAATAAAAACACTTATTTTTCTTATTCTTAATTGAACTACAAAATAAGAATACTGGCAACAATATTTAATTATATATGCTTATGCATATAAATAGATAGAGATATATTGATATATACTTATGAATAGAAGAATTGAATGAGATCAATGATTCCAGGAACAGGAGGGAGGAGATTATGAATATATTATTATTATTTAGTTGCACTACCTGTGAAAGGAGAGGAAATAGAATCATGCAACATGCTCTATTAAAATCATAAAAAGCAGGAAAATAGTAGGTAACAAAAACAGTGACAAATAACAAAGACATCAAATAGGAAACAGTATCAATATGGTAAATATAAATCCAACTATATCAATAATCACTTTTTATTTAAAAGGTCTAAATATTCTATTTAAAAGACAGAGAAAGTCAAAGTGGAATACAAAAACTAGGCAAACTATATCTTGTCTAAAATAAACTCACTTTACATATAAAGACATACAGAGATTAAGAGCAAAAGGATGGAGAAAGCCACAGCATACTAAGACTAATCAAAATAAAATGAGAGTAGCTACATTAATTTTAGAGTACTGATGTCAGAGCAGGGAACATTATCATAGCTAAAGAATGGTTATTACATAATGATAAAGGGGTCAGTTTTCTAAGAAGACATAATGACAGTTAGTACATAAGTCCCTAACACCAGAGCTTCAAATTATATGAGGAAAAACTTACAGAACTATAAAGAGAACACACTACTATAATTGGAGAGTTCAACATTGCTGAACCATCAAATGGATAGACACAGAAGATAGAAAATCAGGAAAGATATAGTATAACTCAACAGAATCATCATCAACTGGATATAATTACCTATAGACTAGTTACTCTGGTAATATTCGAATATGTATTTTATCAAACTCATATGAATATTCACCAAGATACACCACAGGATTATAAAACAAATCTTAACAAATTTAAAAGAAATACAAGTCATACAAAATATGTTCACAGACCACAATGGAATTATACTAGAAGTTAATAGCGGAAAGATCACTGGAAACTCCTTAAATACTTTGCGATTAAAAATAGCACTCTTATAAATAATACACAGACTACAGGTGTCTTAAATTAAATTTGAAAATACATTTCACACTAAGTTAAAATAGAACATCAAAATGTGTGGGAAAGCAGTGCTTAGAGGGAACTTCATAGTATTGAATGTATATGTTAGAAAAGAAGAAAATACTAAAATCACGAATCGAAGCTTCCAAGAGTAGGCAACTAGAAGAAGAACAAACTAAACAATAAAAACAATAATTAGTATCAGAATCACTGAAATTGAACACAAAAAATTGGTGGAGAAAATCAATGAAACAGAAAGCTGTTTCTATCAAGAGATTAATAAAATCAATAAACTCCTAGCTAGGATAATTTTTTAAAAAATATAGAAGGTACAAATTACTAATATCAGAATCAAAAGAAAGCACATCACTATAGATCTCCTGTACACTAAAAAGACAATAAAATAATACTATGTACAACTTTATGCCTATAAATTTGGTGATCCAGATGAAATGAACCAATTCCCTGAAAGACGGAATCTGTTATAGTTCACACAAAAAGTAATCCCAATTGGATTATTAAATAAATTGTCTCAATATTTAACAAGCTGGCCAAACAAAAAGCACCAGGCCTGGTAAATTCTATCAAATATTTAATACATTACAGCAATACTTTACAAACTCTTCTAGAGTAGAAGACAGGAGATGAAATGTTTCATCATTGTATGAGGCCAGCATTACTCTAACACCAAAACTAGAAAAAGATATTACAGAAAAAATGAGCTATATACCAATATCCCTCATAAGAACAGATGCAAAACTCTTCAACAAAATATTAGCGAATCAAATATATATGTAGCTGGATTTGTGTGTATATATACATATAAATTGTGTACACATAAATACACACAAATTTATACATATTTCATACATATATATATATATATAGAGAGAGAGAGAGAGAGAGAGAGAGAGAGAGAAGGGGACCATATGTATTTAACTAAAGTATGGAAGACTGTTTCAATCTTTGAAAACTTGTTAATGCAATCCATCACATTCACAGACTCAAAAAGAAAAATCATATGATCATGTCAATAGAATCAGAAGGAGCGTTGGACAAAATCGAACCCTTATTCCTAACCGAAACTCTGAGCAAGCTATAAATAGGGGAGAACATTATCAAGCTGAAAAAGAACATCTACAAAAAGCAATAGCCAATATTATACTTAATGGTGCAGTACTAGTTTTCCAGCTTAGATGAGAAACCGGCAAGGATTCCTCTCAACACTCTTCCGAACGTTGTGTTGTTAATCCTAGCTTACACAAAGGACAACGAAAGAAAATAAAAGAGATACAGTTTGGGAAGAAAGAACTAAACCTATTTTTGTTCACAGATGACATTATTTTCTATGCAGAAAATATGAAAAAAATACCAAAAAATTCTGAGCCTGTGAATTATTTTAGGAAGGATTATAGCAGGGTACAAGATTAATATTAACAAGTCAATCACTTTTTTATGCATCAGCAATTAGCAAGTAGAATTTAAAATACAGAACACAGTACCATTTATATTAACACTCCATCAAAATGAGATACTTAGGTAAAAATCTAAGAAAATATGGACAAAATTTATATAAAGACAACTACAAAATTGCTGAATATAAAGAACTAAGTCCATGATCATGGATAGAAAAATCTCATGTAGTCAAGGTGTCATTTCTTCCCAATTTGATTTATAAATTCAATACAATCCCAATCAAAATCACGGCAAGTTATTTTGTGTATATTGAAAAATGTATTCCAAAGTATACGTGCAGAAGCAAATCTCAGAATAGACAACACGGTGTTAAAGGAAAAGAACAAAATCAGAGAACTGAAACTGTGTTCAAAACTTAGTAAACTGCTACAGTAACCAAGACAGTGAAGTATTGGCAATAAAATAGACTAATGGATCAATGGATTAGAAGAGAGAGCCCAAAAAGTAGATAAACACATATGTAGTGAACAGATTTCTGACAAAGGGGTAAAAGCAATGCAAGGAGAAATGAAAGCCTTTTCAGCAAGTGGTGCTAGGACAAATGGATATTCTTATACCAAAAACAAACAAAATGAATTAAGATGCAGATCTTACAACCTTCACTACAATTTACTCAAAATGCATCATGGGATTAAATGTAAAATGCAAAATTATAAAACTTTTAGGAGACAAAATAAGAAAAAAATCTAGATAACCTTGGATATGGCCATGGGTTTTTAGATATAATGCCAATTATTTTAGATATAATGCCAATGTTTTTAGATATAATGTGGATCTTTTGAGCCACAAAAGAAATATTTGATAAGCTGGACTTCATTAAAACTAAAAACTTCTGCGCTATGAAAGACACACTTGAGATAATAAAAAGACAAGTTATAAACCAGCAGAAAATATTTGTAAAATATGTATTTGATAAAAGACTGTTATCTAACAATAAATATACAAAGAACTCTTATAATGCAACAGTAAGAAAAGAAACCACCTAATTTTTTAAAAATGGGCCAAAAATTGTAACAGACTGTGATTCCAAATACTAAGAACACCAAATGCTGGGGAATATGTGGAGCAAAAGGGACTCTCATTCATTTCTGATGAGAATGTGCCCTCTTTGGAAGATGATTTGACAGTTTCTTTCAAAAGTATTAGAAAGATTCTTACCATAGGATGCAGCCATCAACTTTTTGATGTTTATCCAAATGCATGAAAAACTTGTCCACACAAAAACATGTACACAAATGTTTATATCACCTTTGTTCATTATTTCCAAAACTTGGAAGCAACCAAGTTGTCCTTCAGAAAGTTAATAAATAAGTAAACTGTGGAACATCCAAACAATAGAATATTACCTGGCACCAGAAAGAAATGAGCTCTGTGGCTATACAATGATATGGAGGAATGTTAAATGCCTATTACAAAGTAAAAGAAGCCAATCTAAAATGGTTACTACATACTATACAATTACAACTATATGGCATTCTGAAAAAAGGCAAAACTATGGAGACTATAGAAAGGTCAGTGGTTGTGAGGAGTTAGAGGGAGGGAGGAATAAACAGGCAGTATACAGAGGAGAGTTAGGACAGTAAAATTATTTTGTATGACATATAATGGTGGATGCACGTCGTTATACATTTGTCAAAATCTATAGAATGTGCAATACCAACAATAAACCCTGATGCAGTCCATTGACTTTGAGTGATAATTATGTCAATGTAGGTCCATCAGTTGTATCAAATGTACCATTCTGCTGCAGGTTGTTCTCAGTCAGGGAGGCCGTTCAAATGAGGAGGAAATGGCACGTAGGAAATCTCTGTATCTTCCTCTCAATTTTGCTATAAACCAAAAACCACTCTGACAAAGTTTATGAAAAATAATTATAGAAAACATTTAAAACAAGTTACATCAATCTCCCATAATATCTAACATCTAGTCCAGAGTGGAAAATTCCTACCATACCATATGACTGATCATTCATAAACTCCTAAATTAAAAACAAGGCCTCTTCCTTCATTGGAGCAGCTGTATTGTTTTAATGAGAAAAAAACTATTAATTATTCATATAAAAATATTTCTCTGGAATAAATGCAAAATGTGTTTATTTATTATACATAACGAATAGAACACACATCATGAAATAATAGTATTCTTCAGTTACTTTTATCCTATTGTTAAAGGATAAAAGAAACCTTAATATTTGACAGGTGCTTTCTGATTTTTCAACCCAATTTCCAAGTTTTAATAAATACAAATATAATCTTAAGACATTCACCGCAGACACTCAGCAAGCACTCACAATGGGGATCTGAGAAATATCTGGCCTATTTCTAGTCATATTGTGACAAATAGATTAAGGAATACAGGTAGCTCATAATTTGAGGACATTATAAAAGACTGTCTATAGCTGGTAGACTATGAAATATTCTAGTTAAGGAGAACCCCACTTGACTTTTGACGGCAACACTTTAGTCCTAAAATGAATAGTGGGCTTTTGGAAGAATATGGTAGCTACCAACATGAGAATCAAGTAAACAAACTAAAATATGCTGAGGAACGTCTACAATAGAGATAAGATCATTAGACTATGAAAATATTATCCCACTTGGTTTTCACAGATTACAAAATTTTAGAGGTCACGATGCTAAAAATGACAAAGCTTGGATTTGAATACATTTTTAAAATTCAAAGTCCAATTTCCACCACAGAAAATCATGCCCTATATTCTCAGCAGGAAGTATGTGGGGCACAGAACATTGTGGTCATGTTCTAACTACCAAGTAGCAGTAATAATTCTCACCCATATTTAATAAGATTGAAGTTACACAATGCTTTGCTGCTTTAGAATTAATTTAGGGCAATTAGGCAAGCCAATAGCTAGCTTCATCCCAAAATGCACTGTATATTCAGGGGAGAGGACTTGTTTCACATGCTGCATAAAAGCTTTGTTACAATGTAAACCTGAAGAGCTGATTATGCATGATATTTAAGAGCCTTTGTGTTTTGAAGTATCGGTTTTAGAGAGATTAAGTGGCTGAGGATATTGGCATAACTTGACACGATGTGATCAAAGATACACTGCAATCTTTAAAATGGAAAATTAGACCCCCAATATAGTATTTTGAAATACTTCTGGTATACTTGTAACTCTAAGAGTGGGAGAAAAAATGAATAAAATAAAATTGTTTGAGGAAAAACATTTTAAAATTGATCATATACAGTACAATGTAATCATGGCCTACATTTCTAGTAATTTCTGCCACTTCTAGAATAAAAGAACAATTTCACAAAAAAGGAACTAGACATTTCTTCAACTGTGGAAATTTAAAAACACTAAAAACGTGTCTTTCATTGATTTAGTCTCCATAGTTTACTTTCTAACAATTAATGTGTAAGTTACTCATAATCTCAGAGGCACAGAAAAGGCCATATATTATAAAGAAACACTCCTTAGTAAAAAATAATAGGGCTCTTCTGAAATATGAGTTTCCAAAGCACCTTGAAAATATAAGTAAAATCAAGAAAATTAAGCCACTGAATTTAGTTTCTAAAAGTTTCAGTTGCGAAACATGAACAGATGAAAAATACAAACTGTAAAAGGGATCATAATATCCATCATTCAATAATGATTTTATACCAACAAATGACACAGACTAATGAAAGATTTTAACTTTTTGTCTCTTAAATATTGAAAATTGTCTATGAAGAGTTATAGCTTAATGCAGATCATGGCAAAGATTTATGTCAGGATATATTTTTTCTTGATTTCACTTGGCTCGTTCTTTGGTATCCCATTAGAATATTACATATTTTAGTGGCTATAAAAATATTATCAAACCAAGGAAAATAGATTCAAACCAACATGTTAGAACAAAACTGTATATGCAAAGCCATTGATTTGATAAAAATGGAAATATAGTTGACGCTAAAAAAACATGGGTTTGAACTGCATGGGCCTAGTTATACACTGATTCTTTTCAACCAAATGAGGATCAAAAATACAGAATTTGCAGGATGAGACATTCATGAATAAATATGGCTGACTTTTCATATGAGCAAGTTCCTCAGGGCTGACTGTGGGACTTGAATGTATGCAAATTTTTGCATATGCAGGAGTCCTAGAACCAACCCCTGGAGCACAAAGGGACAATTGACTTTTATTGTCTTTTGGAGCAGAAAAATTGTTTCTATTCAGTGTGAAATATGATTGTGACATATCACATGGATATTGATTAAATTCCCTAAGTGATCTCAGCTTTGTTTGCTAATAGTCCACATGAAAAATTACTTTGTAATATGAAGAGTGAAAAAAGTTGCAGTTTTAAAAAATATTATGGCATTCCTTTATTTTTTAAAACTTAGAACAACTTCAGTCTCACAAAAATAAGCCTTCCTCTCAGAAAACAAACTTATGTAATTATGACTTCACTCTAACTTTACCGTTCATTTCTGTTTTTTTGGTTTTTACTTCAATTTATTGAAGTATAATTACATATTATGAAATACACTAATTGTAAATGTATAGTTCAATGCGTTTTGATACTGTTAAACTCCCACAAAAAAGATTAACATATTTTAACATGAGAAAGACAGCATATTCTTGCTACTTTTAAAATTGATCCCACTGATCCTGGGTCAGTTGAGCATGCACTTTCTTTCTGTCACAATAAATTGATTTTCATGTTCTAGGTTTTTGTATAAATGTGGTGACAGTGTGCACCTTTTTTGTGTCAAGCTTATTGTACTAAGGATATTATTTTTGAGAATCATTAATGACATTACATGTATCATAGCTTGTTCCTTATTATTGCTGAATAATATTGCATTATCTGAAAATCACAGAGACACCATTTTCCTGTTGATGAAATTTTGGGCTGTTTTCATATGTTGGCGATTACTGCAAGACTATCATAAACATTTGCCTATCACCTTTTATTTCTTTATTTTGAAGATTGTTGTTACTTCTTTCAATCTGTTTAATTTTATATTTTCAAAATATAAATCTATACATGGTACAAAATTCAAAGCTATAAGAAAGGAAAATTTATAGAAGTCCTATGTTAATCTCATAAACCCTCATTCTATTCCTGGACACCTTTTATAGGCAACAATTTTTAGTTATCATTTATTATTTTGTGTTTTCTTTGAAAAATAAGTAAACATATGTGTGGACATTCTTCATTTTAAGAAATAAAAAGCATATTGTGTAGACATTTTTTGTACCTTACTTTTAAGACTTCCCTTAACATCATTTTATAGAGAGATCTTGCTCAAACTCTATTTAGTACTTGAATGTATGGATGCACCAAAATTTATCAAAACAATTTTATATGGATGGGCATTTATCTTTTTCTGATATTTTACTACTGAATACTGATAGTAATATTAAAATAAATAATATTAAACATAACTGATTTGGATTTTTAGAGGCATGACTTCATATAAATTTCTTTTTTTTTTTAATGAGAGAAAGAAAGAAGAAGAAAGAAAAAAGGGGGAGAGAGAACAGAATTCTTGCTCTATTGCCCAGTCTGGAATACAATCTAGGAATGGGTATTAAAAACCTCTTTTTTGCCAGTAATTGTACTTAACAACAGAGACAGGAAGGAATAAGGGAAGAAAATAACAAACAGCCAACCAATATTTCATTTAAGTCTGTGAAATGCTATGCAAATGCTGAAGCGTGATTTACTTCCAATTCACTTTCAGAATAGGTGTAATATGATACTGAGCAAAATGTATGTTCTGGAGACCTGGGATGAAGAATTCTCTAGATATTCACTAAGTTTACTTATTCCAGGTCTAAATTCCCTATTAATTTTCTATCTTGTTGATCCATTGAATATTAATAATGTGATGTCAAGATCTCCCGCTATTATCGTGCGGGAGTCCAAGTCTCTTTATAAGTCATTCAGAACTTGTCTTATGTATCTGGGTGCTCCTATATTGGGTGCATATATATTTATGATTACTAACTCCTGTTGTTGCATTGATTCTTTTACCATTATGTACTATCCTTCTTTGTTTCTTTTAGTCTTTGTTACTGTTAAAGTCTATTTTGTCAGAGACAAAAATTACAACTTTTTTTTTTTT